>JAUCMU010000449.1:0-36283 GCA_032275025.1 Enteromius treurensis | reverse complement strand
CACTGGTGATTCAATGGCGTAGATTCTCAGTGATCTACGGCTCTGTGTATAAGCTGGCATTCCTTCTAAAAACAGCTGACGGGGATTTACCGCTAATCAAAGAACCGGCTTTACTGACGAGATGCGCATAATATATCGTTCGCTTGTATATCGCTTAGCCCTATTTCATACTGAACATATTTTCCTTGGTTACTGATGGCAAATGTGTCTTTCACAGCTGTGAAGATCAAGAAAACATTGAAGAACCAAACAGTCACTGAAACCCAAGAGGCAGTGTTTAGTCTTGAACTCACTCATTTAGATGTGAAAGGATCCCAGTGGATCAAGAACGGAATAGAAATTGACCCAAGTGACAAATATGAGATAACAGTAGATGGATTGGTTCACACTTTAAAGATCAAGAACTGCAATTCCCAAGATGAATCAGTCTATGGATTCAAACTGGGAAAACTCTCTGCTAATGCCAGACTGAATGTTGAAAGTAAGCTTTTTATTTGCCAGAATCAAAGACAGTTTGCATTTAACAAAGAAAAAAAAACTAATATGGAATATAATTCTCTTGCAGCTGTTAAGATTGTGAAAAAGCCGAAAGATGTGACTTCCCTGATCAATGGAACTGCCTCTTTTGAGCTGAGTTTATCTCATGATGACATACCTGTTAAATGGATGTTCAAAAACCAAGAGCTGAAACCTAGTGCCAATGTTCAAATTATGTCTGAAAGAAAAGCACATAAGCTGGTCATTCAAAATGTTGATGAAAGCAGTGATGGAGAGTACACAGCTGTAGTTGGACATTTACAATGCAGTGCATATTTACATGTTGAATGTAAGTATCCATTTGTAGAGATCTCCAGCCTAAAGTTGTCTAATCTCTAAAATGCACTGCTAACTCCATGTAATGATTATTTCAGCTTTGAGAGTCACAAAGCCCCTGAAGAACATCGAGGTTCCAGAGACCCATGTTGCCACGTTTGAATGTGAAGTTTCACATTTTAATGTTCCATCCACCTGGCTGAAAAATGGAGTTGAGATTGAGATGAGTGAGAAGTTCAGGATTGTGGTGCAGGGCAAACTGCATCAGCTGAAGATCATGAATACCAGCAGAGATGATTCTGCAGAATATACTTTTGTATGTGGAAATGACAAAGTCTCTGCCACGCTGACAGTTAACCGTAAGTTACTACGGGCTCACCAGACATATAGGCTGTTTAATTATTCAAAAATGTTTACAGAAATTCAGTCAAAAAATGTTTTTTCCATATCTTTCAGCTGTCCTTATCACGTCTATGCTGAAAGATCTGAATGCACAAGAGAAGGACACCATCACGTTTGAGGTGACCGTCAACTATGAAGGCATCACCTACAAATGGCTGAAGAATGGTGTAGAAATACGATCCAGTGATAGATGTCAAACTCGGACTAAACAGTTTACTCATTCACTCACGATCCGAAATGTTCACTTTGGGGATGTTGGAGAGTACAAATTTGTGGCCGGATCTGCTGAAACAACAGGAAAGCTGTTTGTTGAAGGTAATATTTGCTTTTATTATTACTATTTATTATGGTTTACCCATTCATTCTGATTGAGTTGTTTTGTCATGGTTAATTTAAGCTCGTGTCATCGAGTTCACCAAGCACATCAAGGACATTAAAGTTACAGAGAAGAAGAAGGCCACTTTTGAATGTGAACTCTCTGAGCCCAATGTCCAAGTAACATGGATGAAAGATGGTCAGGAACTCGAAATATCTGAAAGGTACTAGTGATTTTCACTATTTTGCTCAAAGACATAATAATCTGTTTCTGATAACTTCAGTGTCTTGATGGAGATATCATCTTTCACCATTTAGGTACAAAGTCTCCACAGAGAGACACATGCATCGTCTTATGATCCAGACTGTGCGCATGTCTGATGCCGGTGAATACTCTGTGGTTGCTGGATCTAGTGTATCGAAAGCTACCCTTACAGTTGAGGGCAAGGATGTGCGTATCAGTGAACCTGCCGAGAAAGAAATCACTGTAAGTACCAAACCAAACAAACAAATATTAAGTATTGAAAAACTGTGATCAGCCCATCAAAAATGTTATTAAATTGCTTTTTTTAATTGCAATTTTATTTCAGGTGCTTGAGAAACAGCGAGCTACATTTGAATTCGAAGTCAATGAGGATGACATTGAAGGTCGTTGGCTTAGAAATGGAGTCGAGATCCAGTTTTCTGTAGATCAGCGTTTCAACTATGCCATTATTAGAAAAATTCATCGCTTGACAATCACAGAAACCTACAGAAGTGATGCCGGAGAATACACGTTCATTGCTGGAAAGAACAGGAGTGTAGTGACCCTACATGTTAACAGTGAGTTTGAATCAAAAACAGTTTTGATTTTGTTGGAGCAAACTGTCAAAATGTTAATTTAATTGGCGTACAGTGGTAGTTTTATATATGCAGTACTGAGGTAATTGGATGACATTATTAAATAACGTTTTAGAGCTTTACTGTAAGAAGTTTACATCATAATATTTACTTATTTATTTGCTGGCAAATGCAATTAAAAGCCATATCTACCATGCTAAACTACTTGCATAAAAGACTTATAAAGTTTTTTTTTGCTGATAATGTGTCTTCACAGCAATTGAAATTATATCTGATTATATCTATGGAATAAAATGTTTCTCAGTTTGTTGTTCGTATTTGTATCTGTATGTCTATATCTGTACTATTTATTCTTATACAATGTTATTGCATTGTTCAGTCCCTGAGCCTCCTCAGATCATCAGGCATATGGAGCCCCTGTCTGTTGAAGCTGGAAAACCTGCACGTTTCTCTGTGGAAGTGACAGGAATTCCTCAGCCTCATGTATCCTGGTATAAGAACTCTCAGGCACTGTCTTCTGGGTTTAAGTGTAAGTTCCTGAGGGAGGGAAATGAGCACACGTTGCTGCTTATCGAAGTCTTCCCAGAGGATGCAGCTCAGTATACCTGTGAAGCTAAGAATGACTATGGAATAGCCACAAGCTCTGCGTCACTTAATGTGGAAGGTAAAGAAAAACACATACCCCAACCCCCAACCCCATCATTTACATCATTTATTTATGCTTTACTATGCCTTTTACTCCTCAGTTCCAGAAGTTGTTTCACCTGACACTGGAGCACCACTTTCACCTCCTGTGGTTATAACGCCAATACGCAACACTTCTGCAAGTGAAGGACAATCTGCTAGATTCCAGTGCCGTGTCTC
This sequence comes from Enteromius treurensis, assembly GCA_032275025.1. Taxonomy (NCBI): domain Eukaryota; kingdom Metazoa; phylum Chordata; class Actinopteri; order Cypriniformes; family Cyprinidae; genus Enteromius; species Enteromius treurensis. The sequence continues at coordinate 33,049 of JAUCMU010000449.1, read as the reverse complement.
AGGGGAAGGTGAGATCAGTTAACTTAACTCTGTTAAAAACCTAGTCAGCTGCTTGTTGTCTACATGGACATCTTCCTTTTTTGCTAGTCTTATAAGTGCATAATTTATAATGCATTCACCTTGGATACATGCAATGCAGTGTGAGAATCTGGTGTCTTATTTGTCAAAAATAAAAATGTCATGTCTTGTTATAAATTAATTGCGTAACACTATAGAATAATGGGCCGTTGTTATGCAGGAAGTAATAGGTAGTTCTACATTAACACTGAACTTAATACTATTAACTAATAGAGAAGTAAGATTAACTATGCAGTAAGTAATAGCAAATTAATAATTAATTAATAAAAATATCCTCATTTTGAAATATTTGTGAACTATGACCAATTAATAAAGAGTTACCAACTAATTACTGATCACAACAGTAACGTCTTAAAAGTAAACAATTGGGTTCTTAGTGGAAACTCATTTATGAATCTTATACCCCCCAAATAATGCATGTTAAAACTGTGACTACTACTTTTACCAAAGGATGGATGTTCTCTGTTTATTTAAAACTTAAAGGTAAAAAAAACGCTTTAAAAAAAAAACAAAAAAAAAACTAATTTTTAACTTATTTGGTCAATGACTCACATACAATTATTTTTAGATACATATTTCCATGCTTCTCCATTGCATGACTCTAATCTTCATTAATTGGGCGGCTTCATTTAAAGCAGTGTTTATGAGCTTTTAACATTCCAGTAGTGGCACTAGTGGCAAAGAATGAATTTGCATTTTATTTTGTGAAAATCCAGTTTTCCCAGGGCTGCTTGCGTTGCGCAGTGTGTGGGCAATATGCTAATGTTTCACTTTGACATCAACATTGAAACGGGATTGGGACTCGTTTCAATAATTCAGTCGACTCTTTGTTTTGAGACACAGTAACTTTATACACTGTGCACTTTCAGATTAAAAACTCGGCAGGGTGTTTTCATTCAATTAGAGCTGTGTTATACACTGCATGAAAGCTCATTTTCAAAAATCCATAAAAGGGGCACTTTAATTGATGCTTATGCTTCCGATTTACTCTTGTTCAGATCTGACGATTACTTGGTATTGCAAAGATAAGGAGATCAAGCAGTCTGATATATTCAGAGTGTCTCAGTTTGATGAAAACTGTCAGCTGGAGATTACCAGAGCTTATCCTGAGGATGAGGGCGAGTACACGTGTGTTGCTCGTAACTCCGCAGGAATGGTCTCATGTTCTGCTGTACTGAAAGTGGAAGGTGAGTTAAAATTTCTAACTTATTAACTAATTAAAAAACTGATAATGGCTTTAGTAAAAATTTATGAGTTTAGGAAATATTAATGATATTGGTGGTGTTTTGTCTGTTAATTAGGGCTGTCATAGCTAACGATCATTAATAAAAACCTAATGAACAATTCAGTGCAGTGAAGTGACTAGCTGAACGCTGGTTTGTCAGTGCATTCCTAAACATATTGGGATTTTAATGATTTTATAGATAATTTATAGATATATTAATTAAAGAAAAAGCAGAGAACTTTTATATTTTTGATATAGTATGAGAAATTAGTTTTGAGTGAGATGAGTAAAATACATTTTTGCTATGAGTGTCATCCACTTATCCACAAACTGCTGAATATTGGCCTTTTTTACTTTCCTTAAAAAAGGAACTGAATTAATGTGTGAACTATAAAAAGACAAAAAAACGTGAAATCATGCTGATGTAGCTGAAACAGCCCTTCTGTTAATACAGAACAATTACGCCACCCAAAAAACACATAAGAAGTTTTAAACAAACAACCCTCGATGTTTCACTGTAGTAATTAGTTGCGGACAAAATCAATACTTCCTTTCAGGACAAACCCAAATTACGGACTATACATCCGAGTCTCAGTTGCAAGCGACATCCACCCTCTTCACAAGCATTATGACTGCTCAGAAGGAACCTTTTGGCCAAAGGCCCACTTTTTTTCAGCCTATTGTGAGCTGCACAGTGGCTCACGGAGAAGTGGCTAGATTCCATGCTTGTGTGTCTGGCATGCCAAAACCAGAGATAAGTTGGTTCCATAACCAGCAGTCAATAAAGCCAACCAAAAATGTTGTCTTTCATTTTGATGAAATGACAAACACTGCTACGCTAATCATAGTTGATACTTTCTCTGAGCATGCTGGACAGTACACTTGCAAAGCAGTCAATATCGCAGGAGAGGCAGCTTGCTCAGCCAGCCTTGCTGTAACTGAAGAAGGTAACTGAGATCAAAGTAGTTTTTTTTATTTTTATTAACAGATCACAATTAATTCACATCATTTACTTTTTAAGCCTCTCAGTCAACCTCAAGATTCTCTCAGTGAACTTTTTGATCACCTTCACTAACTAACCTTATCAGTGGTGCTGAAAAAGTTGTGTCATAGAGCGCTCTCTTTGTGTCGGGCTGGCAAATGCATGCCTTTTCAAACTCCTATTTTTCACCTCTTTTTACCATTTTTACCTTTGTTTCACATGCAGATTGGATTATTGCTACAGTGAACTTTCCATGGATTTTGCATGTTGTAGGTGACATATTTGATTAACTGTTTGATGTTAATTTAGACATACTACTCTATTTTACAGTTACAAAAGTGCAAGAGGACATTGAAGCAAAAATTGAGGAAGAGGTTAAAGGTAGGATCTTAATTTCAGTTTTAAATTTTTAATTAAATGTCTCTCTGTAAAACTATTACATTTAACATTTCCAACTGTATTGCATGCAAACAAATCCTCTGTAATAAGAACAACTTTCATATGTTACTGTTGGATATGTTTATGATTGGAATCAAGTGATTTTGGATAGCAAGCAATTTGATTGGTAAAATGCTTGCTGTGAAGCACTTTTGCAAAGTTTTGCATCTGTCCATTTCTCTTTGAAAAGCATGAAGGATATGGTGGTACTTGGTTGTTTTAGAAATAAGAGGTGCAGGATGAATGTCCTTTTAAAAGTTCCAGACCACAGGAAATTCTATTTTAAAAGATATGGAAGTAGCCACATCTTTTAATTGCTTCCTATGTTTCTTGCATCTGGAACACCTTCCTGCAAATATTTCTTAGACTGGCTTGCAGATAGCGGTATGTGATTAATGTTGTTTGCTTTTTAAAATAACATGGTACCTGTAAACTATATTAGTTCGAATAAACGCCTTCTCAAAAAAAAAAAAAAAAAAAAAAAAACTAGAGCTGTTTTAATGACCACACTCTTTTTTTATCAATAGAGAAGTGATGTTTCTCTGTATGTATGAAAGATTTCCTTCATTCTAAGGATTAGAAAGGGCGTTTATTCATCATTCTGCAAGTCAGGTAAGGAATATTTTAGGATATATATATACACCAAGTTAAATATGTAAGAGGCTCTTTTGCGAAACAGATCAGCATTATTTGGATACATTTTAATGCTTTGAAAAGAAATTTATGCTTTGAAGAACTGTCCACAGAAGAAGGAACAAAACATCAAGCGATTTTCGTGTCAGAATCTTTAATAAAGAAATCAAGTCTTGCGTTTATTCGAACAAATATGGTGAGTGAATTTGTTTTTTATGGCTTTGTGACTTGATGCATGCTTTAATATATCTATTAATATATTTAATTTGAAATATACTTCAGTTTCTTTAGCAAACTGTGCATTTTGTTGAAATTTGTCTCCTTTTTTTCCAGAGTTGTTTTATAAAGAAGGAGCTGAACACTTGGAAAAAGGAGAACCACAATGTGGCGCATTTTCAGACCCTGAGGAAAGTTTAGATCAAGGTCTTGTAGCCCCATCTGAAAACATTAAACCCTCCTTCACTAAAAAGCTGAAATTTCAGTCTGTTGTGGAGGGTGACACTGCAGCTTTTAAGTGCAAGCTAGTTGCAATGCCACCTCCAACGATATTGTGGTTTCATAATAACAGACAAATACAGAAGGAGCACCATCGTAAAATACATACAGTGAGTAAAATGCATAAGCACGCAACCAGTTTAACAATTGAGGGGATTAGGGAAAAAGATTCAGGCAGTTACAAAGTCATGGCAATTAACACTGAAGGATCGTCTGAAACCACAGCATCACTTCTTGTATCACTGAGGGAAGAGCAAGATGTTACATATTTCAGTCATTCTAGATCTTCGAACAAAGCCCACTCAAGCTCAGATTCATTAGCTGATTCAACAAAAGAAAGGAAATTTAGAGTCGACCTAAGATGCGTTGGTTCTCCTTTTGATAAAACAGCAAAAGGGCGAACAAGGGGAAGTCATAAATCAAAAAGCACTCTTTATCGAACAATGTATTTTAGAACTTCATCCCCATCGAGAACAGACCAAGGAAGCAAGTTTGAAACCGCATCTGAACGTGCACGCTCTCCAACTCCGATGTATGAGAGATATGAGAGGTTCAGCGATCGATACAGTGATATATACTGTGACAGATTCACAGGGCGAGACAGATACAGTGATAGGTTTAGTGACAAATTCAGTGACCGGTGTAGTGATAGGTACAGCGACAGGTTTAGTGACACAGACAGCCTTCATGGTGAGGTTAAAGCAAAACTCAGTCTCTTACAAAAGGCTGTCAAGAAGAAAAAGAGACTTTCTATATCTACAATGTCTTCATCTGAGTTTGAAGTGGAATCTGTTACAAGTGAGCCTTGTTACACAGATTATGTTGAGAGACTGAGAGTCAAGCCATCTACTTTGCCTGAAATTCAACATGTCATTCGCCCTAGTGAGCAAGGTGAAAGTGGTAGAGGTTCAGCAGAATATCAGAGTAGACTGGAGAGAATTACTGGACTCAGCTCCCAATCAGCAGAGCGAAGAGTCAGACACTCTTTTGAACCTCAGTCGAGATCTAGGGCCCTTCGAATGATGAAGGGTGAACTTCCTTTAGAAGAAACTTCTAGAAAAGACGTGCAGATTGTTGGATCCGATTCCCAGATAGATCAAAGGATCACATCCAAAAAAGAGTCAGGAAAGGAGATGGAATATGATATTTTAGTGCACAAAGATGATGCTAGCCTTAGTCAGTGGGATGATGAGGTGCAGACTAAGGCAAAGGAGCCATTTGTGTTGCAGTGGTTAGAGGCAGGAGAAGCTTCCAAACAAGCAAGCATTTCAAAGGAGATAAGTGCATCACATGAGGGGTCCCAAGAAAAAGAGTCTTCAAGAGCCAAGGCAGTGAAGCCAATGAAAGAAATATTTTTTAGTGATGAAGGTAAAACGGTTCCTGTACAGAAATTAGAACAGAGAGCTATGTCTGTGGAAAACGTCTTTGAGAAAAACCAGGAGAGTGAGTGCTTAGAAAGTGAAGATCAGTTCTTAGCTCAGCGCATTCGAAAATGGCAACAGGATGTGCAGTGGGATGAAGAAGCACAGGTCAAGGCAAAGGAACCATTTGTGTTGCAGTGGTTAGAGACGGGACAAGCGTCCAAACAGGTCAGCAGTACAATGGAGATTAGTCCATCACATGCGAATCCAGCAGACAAAGAGAGTGCAAGAACAAAGGTAGTGGAGGAAGAATTTCTTGCTGATGATGGTCTGCAACATGAAAGTAAAAAAGCTTCTTTACAAGAGTTAGAAAAGAGAACTGCTTTAGTGGAGAACGTCCTTGAGAAAAACCTTAAGGGTGATCACTTTGAGAGTGAAAATCAATTCTTAGCTCAGCGTATGCAAAAATGGCAACAAGATGTGCAAGTTGATCAGGCAGAGTCTGTTGTGCCTCGAAAGTCAGACAAAAAAGGTTCTTATTTTCATGAATCTTTGGGTAAAGATCAAAATGAAGAGGCAGCAGCTTTGAAAGCTCAAAGGGAGTCTTCATTTACGAAAACTTCAAGATCTCCATACAAAGAAAAACGTTCATGTGAACGTTCAGGTGAGAGTGAATTACATTTATCGCGGGAAAGAATAAATGAGTTAAAAAGTGAAAGCGATCTTGTCAGTGAAAAAGACGCATTGACCCAACGTATAATGAAATGGCAACAAGATGTTTTGACCGTGCAAGAACAGGCTGTTAAACTGGATCCTGACTGGGGTGGTATTACTGAGACTACTTTAGAAAGGGCATCGTATAAAGATGTTGAGGTGGAAGAGATGAATAGGAAGTCACCACAGAGAACAGCGAAGGAGAGGTTCTTTAGTGATGTTTCTTCGCAGTCCTGTGTAACTGATATGTCTAAAACACATAAGCATATGCTTTCTGAAGCAGATAGTGAGAGGTTAAGGACTGAAAGTGATTATTTTGTCAGTGAGGAGGAGGCTCTAGCAAAGCGTATTAAAAAATGGCAACAAGATGTTCCAATTGAACAAGAAGAAAGTGTTGAATTTGAATCTAATTGGGCCATTCCAGAGCATGTGCAGCCTTCTGTTGAAAAAACAGAGACTGTGTTGACATCCACAGCATCATCGACAAGAAACGTTCTGTCATATACAAAGCCTGAGCAGCTTGTGACTGATAAAATTGGTACAGATGTGAGTGGAGGTATTGTAAGCCAATATCTGGGTAAGGAGGATGTAGTTCAGCAGCGTTATGGTGATGTAAAAGGTGTGACAATGCCTAGACCAGATCCTGATGTAATACAGCAACAGAAAACTCTCTTAAAACAAGAAATCCCTAGTGTTACTCCCACAGCAGGGAAAATCGCTACAAGTGTAGTAAAACCAGGAGCACCTGTATTTGCGAAAACATTAATTCCAGAGTTTGAGGTAAGGAGAGGTGAGATGACTGAATTAAGTTGCCAGTTCCAGGGAGATCCCCCTCCGTCTGTTTCATGGCTTAAAGATGGACATCTTATAATGAGAGACCCTGATTTTGACGTCCGAACCAAAACAACTTCATCAACACTTACCATTTATTATCCAACTATTGACCATCAAGGTCTGCTTACTTGTAATATTGCAAACAAATATGGAAAAGCAAGTACATGTTGCATATTCAAAGTTACTGAAGATGTTTTATCAAAGAAAGAGATAAGGCCTCCTCAAGAAGTTAAAGTAACAGAGGAGTCAGTGTTCCCTGATGAAGAAATAATAGAAGAAGAACTTGAATTAATAACAAAACCTCAGATAGACAGCAAATACACATTGCAGGTTCCTCAAGCAGTCATCCACATACCACAAACGTCAGACTCGTCTATTCACTCTTCACCAGTTGAGATCAGAATAACTGCTCCCACTCCAGTGCTAGAGATTGGCGATGAGGCTAAAGACACATTTGGTGCTGTTAAACAAACATCAGAGTCTCCGACTGATGATAGCACCTCTCAAGCCATGAAGCATAAGTTCACATTTTCTTATGATGATGGTCGTAAAGTTCCTCTGGTTGTTCGAGAACTAGAGAACATTAGTGCTTCAGAGGGACAGACTGCTATGCTTGAGTGCATCATAATTGGTGAACCAACACCTGAGGCCTTCTGGTTCCATGATGACATTTGTCTTGATCACAATACCAGTAAATATAGATTTGAGGTTCTAGACAAATGTCACAGGCTTTCTATTGACAATTTTACTTGTTTTGATGCTGGAACGTATAGATGTGTTGCATCTAACAAATGTGGGCAGGTTGAAAGTGTTGCAGATGTGTCTTTTGATTCTGCAACTTTGGACTCTGGATTTTCATCCGTTGCCATGTCAGAGGTGGATAACCTAAAGGGATCTTTTGGCTTATCTTCAGAAATCACCAAAGTTGGAACAAAGACTTTATTAAGTTCTTCTACACTATCTAAAGATGTTACTCTAACAAGTGAGGATGTTCTTCGTTATGAATGTTTCACTTCAGTCAGTCCTGCTGGATTTCAAGATATCAGCAAAGCCGCTGATCCACATTTCCCACAGCCAGATGCTCCCAAAATCTTTCAGCGCACTAAGAAACCTGCTTCAGACATGCCTGTAATAACAGGCTGTGGTTTACAGTCATCTGGGGCAGAGGTTAAAGTATCAAAATTGAAAAAAGCGTTTGAAACACCAACTTCTTCTATAGATGTGCCTGTTGAGTCAATAGTCCAATCAAAGGATGAGTCATCTTTTCCTATAGAAGATATTCCAGAGTTTTCTATTGAACCTGATCAATATGAAAAGGAACAAACAACTTTAGTTCTTTCTAGTGAGGACAGGATGGAAGATCCTAATTTGACTGCAGCTAAGACAATCCAATTTATTGCCGCGATGACGGATGATACAGAGGCAGCTCTTGACAACACAGAATATACATTAGATAAGTCAGAGATGAGAATGCCTTCTATTGAATCAAAATTATTTGACTCACAACACTTTGTATCTTTGGCAAATGTTACTAAGGTCCAGCAATCTCCCACTTTGGTCAGACCCCAGGCTAGATTACCAGAGAAAATTAACCCAAAATATAGTTCTGTTAGTCCTAAAACAGTTCTAGACATCACCGTTGGGCAAAACATTACACAGGAGGAGGTATGTGTAAGGCAAAGTGGCACTGAAAACATTGATCCCAAGGCAACGTCAATGAAAATTGGCACCATTAATATTCAGAGAGCAGAAGATGAGGACGTGCCACAGGATAACATCAGTCCAGTTGATGTAAAACACAATAGGATGGTAGCCACAGATATAGCAAAATCTATAAGTGTAAAATCCAAAATTGAGGTTGACAGAGCATTGCAATCTGACTTAGCAGATAACCCTTACCCAACACAGAGGCCGCAACAGAAAAAACCTGCTAGGCTAGGGGTTGTTGGTGGTCCCAAACTTGAGGAAGAAGAAGTAACTTTTAGTGCTGTTTATGATTACTATAACCCACCAACTGATTGGGGAAGGCCTTTGTCACCAGAGTCTGAAATGTCTATAGAAGTAGGTAGCACTATCAGTGAAGATGTGGCAGAAATAGAGCGGTTCTACACGCCCACTTCATCCACAGAAATTTCTCAAATTCAGAAGTCACCGGAAAATTTCCATACCCCCTCAGAGACTCCTGGGGGTCTTATGACGCCTCGTGAATATCCATTTTCCCCTGTGGAACACAAGAGACCCTCAACTAGCTCTAGCGAAGATTTTTATTCCCCTGCCAAATTTCTCAGTTCTCCAGATGATGAGGGTATTGAAACAACTCCCCCTGTGTTTACTATCGATGAGGGTATGATTCTTCCAGAAGGACGTGGTTCACTAGGCTTGGGGACACTTCAGGAAAAGGTTCAGGGAATTCCCCCTGCTTTTCTTAAGCCACTCACAAAAAGAAGAGTTTTTGAAGGTGACTCTTTACAGTTCTGTGCCGAAGTATTTGGACTGCCCACTCCAGAAGTGAAATGGTTTAGAAACAAAACTAAGCTTAAGGCGGATGAGAGGACTAGTATTGAAAGAGATGGTGATAATATTGCTCTGGAGATTAGGAATATCACAAAAGCTGACCAGGGGGAATATATCTGTGAGGCTCTTAATTATGTTGGTGAGGCAAAAAGTGTAGCTTTGGTTATCGTTATATCTCAGGAAGCAAGGCAAATGCTGCCCCCTCCTGCTGTTACCCATCAGCATGTCATTGAGTTTGATGTTGAGGAGGATGAGGATCCGTCAAGGTCTCCCTCTCCTCAAGAAATCCTGTTGGAGGTTGAGTTAGATGAGAATGAGGTGAAAGAATTTGAAAAACAGGTAAAGATCGTTACCATTCCAGAGTATACAGCTGATAACAAAAGTATGATCATATCCCTTGACGTTCTGCCAAGCTTATTTGAGGAAGGGGCTGTGGATTTTATAACACAAGAAAGTGAGGATTTAAAAATAGCTTTTGAAGTTACAGAAATGCCTCCACGTTTTATAAACCCAATATATGACATTGAAACTCCTGAAAACACAAATGTAATGTTTGAATGTTCTTTAATGGGTATTCCCTCGCCCATAGTTTCATGGTACAAAGGCAATGTAAAGATTCCTATGGATAAGAAAAAGTACATCTGTAGCTCAGATGGTGATAATCATTTTTTGAAGATTCTCAAAGCCAATGCACATGACAGTGGCATATATACATGCAGAGCCATTAATGTTGTTGGTGAAACACTTTGCAGGGCGTCGCTTATGGTCATGAATCCACAGTCATTCTCAGGCAAGACAAGGGGAAGAGAACTAACTGCAGTTTCTCTTGGCAGTGCAATAGTTCAGCCTCAGAAATTTGACTTGGTTGTTGGAAACTCATCATTTGATGGAGAACAGACATCAGAAATAGAGCTTGAATTTGAGTTCCAACAGGAATCCGATGAGTCTCAGAAAGCAGTCAGACTGGTTGCAATTACTGATAATGAGACAAGTGAGCAAGGAGAAAAATATGTTAGTATTAATTTTGATGTCTTTGCAGAACCCTCTAAAGATGACAAAATAGAATTTAAAGGCAAGTCAACAAACACGTGTAGTTTTCAGTTCCAGGTCACTGAAATCCCCCCCAAATGTATAATCCCACTGCAAAATGTCACGGCAGCTGTAGGTACGCCTGTAATGCTTCAGTGCTTAGTAAGCGGCAAACCAAATCCGATAGCAGAGTGGTACAAAGATGGTGCTCCAGTAAACAATGCTAGATATATAATCCAGGAGAAAGCATCAGGGCATTTCAATCTACTTATAACAAATGTCACTCACAGTGATGCCGGTGAATTCAAATGTATTATCCAAAACAAAGCTGGTTACACTGAAACAACGTCATTGTTAAAAGTGTTTTGATTTGACAGCAGTTAACAAAAAAAAAAATTGATCGTGAAACAATGTCAGACAGGTTTGCTGGTTTGTTTACTTGGAATAGATGTAATGTATTACACATTTTTATGTATTACAGTTGTACATTATTGTGAAATTATGTATCTAAACTTTTGCTCAATCTGCATACAGAATTGTTGTTCAAGTAGTATATATTTTAATTGTTGATCCTTAATTTATTGAAATTACCTGATTTGATCCTTATCTCACATAGTGTTCCAGTCTTTAGGGATGGTTTTCCTTCTGTTTTAGTTTTTTGGGTGGTGTACTGGGTCTTTCCTTTTTTGGTGGTGAATTGACAAGTTTTCTAATGAAATATGTTAAAGTCTGCCTGCAGCACAGGTGCATTTCGAGCACAGTTTTCAAAAATCTAATATAATTTCTTGACAATGCATGCCCAGTATAATTGATAAAGGTAAAGTTAAATTACTTAAAAGGTGTTTTAGTTGAAATTGCAAATTTATTTCCCTTTCTGTGTACTGTATTTGTTTTTTCCCTTAATTTTTCAAGTGTGATCAGAAAACAAAATAAGGAAAATCATTTGAATACTTAATAGATAAATTGTTTGGAGAGACTAGATTTTCCTTGCTTAAGTTCATAATTTACAGTTTTAGTAAATGCGTTTTAGGATAATAATAAGTGTTTTTGTTGTATAGTTTGATCATGTTATTTTTTCCTAAAGGTAGTGGTAATTAGGTTAAGGATTTAATAGGTTGTAAATAAGAAAGGTTAAAATCAGTTTAATCAGTTATCTAGTCAAACCTTTACAGATAGATGGGAATAAAGAAAAGTAAATAAGTGTGCCATTATTTTATTAGAATCACAAATGTTGTGTTCTACTCATTTATTGTATCTCTGTTTACATGAAAAGTAAATAAAATGATGAAACCATTTACTGTATTTGCATTTGCATTTTCTTCCTTTTTAATCTCTTAAGGGCATTGTTATGTCCGCTTCTTGACAAATTCTGAATGACCTCCATCTTTAACTTTCCTGTGATTTCTGAGGATATTTCGGTGAATCTTTAATCCCATTATTTTCACACAGAATTTTCTAGTTTGACTGTGAAGACCGAAGAAGAGGAAGAAACCTACAGCACATCACTGCATTTACCTGAAAAATCAAAAACACTTGAACTCAAGCCAGAGCAAAAGCGTTTTTCTAGTTCTTTGGAAAGGAAAAAAGAGAAACCTGTCTTTCAGTCCAAACTTACACCTTCTGAAGTTACCATTGGAGAGTCAGTTAGGTTTTCTGTCACAGTATCTGGTTTTCCAAAGCCAAAAGTGCAGTGGTTCCACAATGGGAAAGTTATCACTTCTTCAACAGTTTATAAGTTTGTAGAGGAGAGAGATGAGTACACTTTAATAATAACCAAAGTCAAAAAAGAATATGAGGGAGAGTACTCTTGTACTGCCAGTAATAGATTTGGCCAAATCACCTGCAAGACAATGTTAAAGGTACAAGTGAGTCAATTATCAGAAGCAGAAAAATGGGTGGAACGAATGTTTAAACTACCAGGGCAACCACCGTGCTTTACCACACAAATCCAACCTGTGCAGTGTGCAGAGGGCAGCAACGTAAAATTTCAGTATAGAGTTACTGGTACTCCTTTCCCTGATGTTCAGTGGTTTAAAGGTAATTCTCAAATTAAGTCATGCCAGACCTGTTCTGTTGTAAGTAACCCAGATGGCTCTGGCTTCCTTATCATGAATAACATCCAACAGAGAGACAGCGGACTCTACACTTGTAAAGCTGTTAATCAGTTTGGGGAGGCCAACTGCAGTGCCGAGCTGATAGTGTTCCACAAAAAAGTCTCAGTATTTCACAAACAGCAATTAGTTCAAGAGCAAAAAAGTTACAAGGTGTCCATGAAAGAGGAAGCTACTGAATCTCGTTTGTACAGTGTTAGCCTACCTGGACAGGCAGGTGCTAGTTTGCAGGGAGACCATCAGGTTATTTACACCATTGGCACAGAAGATAGACAAATGGTAGCGAGTGAGCAGGTTGACACTTTGCATGACTTGGATGTTTCCATTGCAACTGTACACAAGGAGCAGGTGACTCATCAAGCTGCTGTTTTGCAGTCTCATGAAGTTCAAGAGAGAGTCATATCTGCTTCAGTCCAGCCACAACCAGTAGTAGCAACCCCTTTAAAACAGCTCCAGATGGCTACTATGACCTCAGCAGTTCAAGAACACCAAGGCTTTACAGAACAACACTTTGACCGAATTAAAAGTCCTGAGGTTACAGAGCTAGAAATTGAAAAAGAGCACCCCTCACAGGTAATGTCTGCCATAACTGAGAGTGTAACTCCACTGACGATTGTCAAAGCTGAGCCATTATCAACCAGAGAAACAGAACAGATCAAGGCATCTCCTGAGCCCAAGTATCCAATATCAAGTCACCAAGTTGAGACAAAACTCCCAATTGTTAAAGAACATTCCCAGGCTATACCGCATACTCAACAGGAAAAGGGCTACCAGGTTAAAGAGGGAGTTAAAATTCTATACAGTGCCATTTCAACTGAGAAGCAACAGATCACAGAAGTACATGCTAAAGAACTGCCAACACAAGAATCTACCTTTCAGACATCTGTGAAGAAAGAACCAGCTAAACAAGCTGTCCTTTCAGTTAGTGAGACTGCTCAGACTTTATCAAAAGAACAGAGGCTGTCGATACAGAAACCAGATGAAGAGACAGCATCTTTAGTCAAAGACAGTGTATTTAAATCGGCTCTTATTGCTGAGGAAAAGCATCAACTCCAAGCTGATCGGTCAAGTTTGATCCCAGGTTTAGAAAGTGCCATTTCAGTGCAGTCTCAGAGAGAAGATCAAGTTCTGCATTTACAGGTCATCACAGATCAGGATATTCTTCCATCTGAAGGCAGGTTCAGCAGTGAAAAACCAAGCCCAGAGAAAGCAGATGCTCAAAAAAGTTTTGTTCATAAGCATACAGTGTCAGTGGATTTACAACAGACGGTGACCTGTGAGGAGTCTGCTCAGTTTTCAGCACAAGAAACAAAAATGTTCATTCAGCCTGGTAAGGAAGCTCTAGCCCCTTTGCATCTCCAGGCAGTTCAAATGGAAAATACATTGTCTAAAGAAGGGATAATCTCAATGGAAAAGCCTGATGAACACGTTGCAGTACAGAAACAGGAAAAAGCCCGTCATCATGTTGCAAGCACAGAAGAGAAAAGAGAGCATACAGCAGATTATTATGAAGATCTTGATGTTTCTGTTACAGGTGTGCAGTCTGAAATCAGAAAAGAACCCAAACCAGAAAGTATTCTTCAAGTCTTTTCTGAGCCTGTGCCATTACCGAAGGAAACTCCTTTTGTAAGCGATGTTAAACAGCAGCGTGCCCTAGTACAGAAAGAAGATCACTGGAATATTGTGCATGTGCCATCTGTGTCAGAGAGTCAGGATATAGAGGAGGGGCACACAGAGAATATAGGAACAATTGAAAAATTTGTGTCTACAAGCGAAGTTGAACCCAAAATCCCATCTGAATTAATTTATGTAGAAGAAAAGGCTATCTCGACAGAGAGTAGCATTGCTCTTGAGGCCACTGAACAAGACTTCGCAGTTCAAATTCAAGAAGGACAGTCTGTTAGACAGTCAGTTTTAATGGAAGAAAAGCGGATAATCAAAGGTGAGCTATCTCAGGATATTACAAAATCTGAAACATCCACAGCAGTTGTCAGTAAGCAGAAGATGGGTACTATTTTAGTGTCAGAGTCAAGAGAGAGCCAAACTCTACCCAAAGAGCTCACTTTTGTTATTTCGCCTCCAAAACCACATTCGTTGGACATTAAGCACCAATTAAAAAGTGCTCTTGCAACTGCTGTAGCTCTTGACCAGCCATTGATCCTGGCAGATGTAGTTGAGAGTTTAGGAGCTGTGGAAATTCTGAAGGTGAAAGAAAAGAAAGAACCCAAATATGTCATGTTCACATATCTTATTACAAGTGCAAGTGCCCCACTTGAAATTACAATTGCTTTTGAAGGAGAGTACCCCCAGACTGCTGATCTAAGAAGTGAACTTCAAGCTGCTTTCTACTCCATTGTCTATCGAGAGCAACAGGTTATGACCTCAGAGCAGCCAGGAACAATGCAAATCGACAAGCCCCAAAGATTACAGGTTACCAAGCCTTCTTCAAAAGAAATGCTTTCACCTATGGTAGAGATTGTAAGATTGACCGAAAATGTAGAGCCTTTTACATCACCAATATCTCAGTCTGCAACTGTGAAAACTGAAGCAAAAGCTTCTTCTTTTCAGTCAGTATCAGCTAAAGAGCAAACATTTGTGCAGCAGTCAACAATTCATATGACAAGTGAATCAAAAATTGAAATTCAACAGTCTATACAGGTTGAGCAACAAGAAACCAGATCTGTGACAGTAAAAGAACATGAGAGGGATGTAAGGGCAGTAAGTATGAAGACTGAACTTGATTTGGGGCCTGTTCCAGTCGAGCAGGTGACTGAAGTCGTCTTTCAGAAGGAGGAAAAGGAGGAATATATAACTGAAGCATTTATGAAATTAGAGAAAGAAGAAGTTAGAGAGGAGGTTTACCCAGTTTTTGAAAGTTCATTGGAAGACATTGTAATAGACGAACATTCAGAGGCAAAATTCTCATTGACTATTCGACGTGTAAAGAAAGTAAATTGGCTTTTTAATGGAAAATCTATTAAATCTGGCAAAGAGTTCAAGTGTTCCAAAGACCATGACACTTACACATTAGTAATCAGCAAAGTTACGAAGGATCATCAAGGAGAATATACCTGTGAGGCTGTAGGTGATGCTGGCAAGACCTCAACGTCCTCTCACCTCACTGTGGTCTCAAGAGGTTGGATTTACGGGATTATTATGCCATCCCATCCCACATGACTAACTCTTACCGTTCATAGCTAAAATAGACACGCTTCATCAGACATGCTTTCTCCACACCAACTAATAGAACCGATCTTTGTATTTCATATGAAGATGCTTTCTTAATGTCTTCCTCTCTGATCTTCACAATGCTGTGATTTTGCCACCATTTGTACAGCACTGAAACTTTAGCATGTCTTCACATCTTCACATCAGCCCTTTACCTGCTGGATCTTTCAGTCTCATTCCAATGTTCATCTCTTTCTACACTCCTGCAGTATTTATTTTATTCATCTCTGGGAATTGGTTTTGAAATACTCCATTGTTTTTTTCTTAGTCCGACATTAGGCACCTCATATTTTATTTATTTATTTATTTATTTATTTTTGCATGCATGCATGCTAGGATGTCATGTCATTATATCACACTTTATTCAGTGTTTTTCTTCCCTGATAGTGAGATCACCATTACTCTTCACGTCACTTATTTATTTATTTATTTTCTGATCCATTACAGTCACCACAGACATTGGCACTTTTTGAAAACACTATATTTGAGCAAAAAATAATGATGGTTAAAGATGTAGCTACTTAACTACATACTTTACGTTTAACCCCTTAACCTGCTAAATCTTATAATAAATGTTTATGTAAAATATTTCATTGAAAGTGCCAATCAGTGGTTTCTTCTTTTCATGCTCATATTCATTACTTGTTAGCAAACATGTTAAATATAATGCACTAATTTACTTTTTATCTCTGTGCACGATTCAGTGCCACCTGTTTTTAGGCACAAAGTAAAAAATCTGGAGGTCAATGTTGGCAGCCCTGCAAAGTTTGAATGTGAGATTGAGGAGGCTTCAGGTGTGACCTTCAAGTGGTTCAAGTCTGGGTCTGAGCTCAGGCATAGTGACAAATGCAGGATCATCAGTCTGCATCACACCTCATCTCTGGAGATATTTAGCCCAACAATCGCTGACAGCGGAGAATTTACCTGCAAAGCTACAAACCGCCACGGAACCGACAGCTGCTCTGCTCAACTAACTGTGTCAGGTAAGTGTCCATTGGGCTTCTTGAAGTAGTTATCCTTGGAGTTGAAAATGCTTTGTGTATGATACTTTTTTGATGAAGTGTATGATACTTTTTTGATGAAGTGGTTTATATCTTTTTTTATTGCTATCTTCTTTTTATAGAGATTTTCCCACCAGAGTTTGTATCAAAGTCTGATTCGATGACTTTATTTGTGGGCAAGCAAGCAAAATTTCAGTGTGTTATTTCTGGTTCTGAACCAATGAATGTTGTCTGGCATAAAGACAATATTGCTATTTCACTTGATGATCACTACAAAGCGTCTTCTGACAAGAACAAGTATTTTCTTGAAATCTTGAATTTACAACAAAGTGATCAGGGAACATACCTTTGCAAAGCTTCAAACAGTGTTGGTACAGCTACATGCTGCACTGAACTGCGAGTTGTAGACAAACCCAACTTTGTGAAGAGCTTTGAGTCAATCACTACTGCTGTTGGAAACGCACTACGTCTTGAGTGTCAGGTAGATGAAGACATTGGTGTTTCTATTATTTGGATGAGAGATGGCAAGAAGATCCATACTACGATGGACTGTAAACTAGCTTTTGAGGAAAAAATAGCCTGTCTTGAGATTCAAAAGGCTAAAATCAAAGATACAGGTACATACACCTGTACTGCTGCCAATGACGCAGGAAGCAGCAGTTGCTCTTCTAGTGTGACAGTGCAAGGTAAGGTTTTGAGATTAATACCCTTTGTAAATGCAGTATTTGACACAAATCTGCATGTTAGGGTGTTAATTTCTGCCAGTGTGCATTTGCGTTGCTTAGACAGAGGTGACAAAGCTTAAGCATCATTTGATGCTGCTCTTATTTGCCATATTAAGTATTAGTTTATTTTAACTGTGCTTCTTTGAATGGTTCTTATTTATATTATATATTAAAAGCTGTTTTTTCTTAACTTGTCTTTTTCTCTTCAAATCAAATCTTTTTCTTCCTTTGCATTTCAACTCTTAGAACCTCCAGTCTTTGTTAAAAGGCTGGAGCCTAAGATCTTATGGAAACAAGGAATGTCTTCACGCTTGTCGTGCACTGTCAAAGGATCACCTGAACTCCATATATCTTGGTTTTTGAATGACAAACCGCTTAGTTCCTCTGAAAAACACAAAATAACTTTCAAAGCTGGCCAAGCCACTCTTGAGATTATTAACTTATCTGAGTCTGACAGTGGAAATTACACTTGTGAAGTGATGAATGAGGCTGGCTGTGAAAGCTGCAGCTCTCAAGTAACTGTAAAAGGTAATTTCTTACCTTATTATAATGCTTATTACGTTGAGATGGAAGAGTCGTTTTAAATCTTATTGCTCTTATTGTTCTTAGAACCTCCTGCATTTAAAAAGGTGTTGCAAATGGTGGAGGTCATCAAGGGGTGCACAGCCCAGCTTGAATGTGAAGTTACAGGCACTGCTCCATTTGATGTGACCTGGTTTAAGAATAAAACCCAAGTATCCTCTGACAAGAAGTACAGTATTGTTTCAAAAGAGACAGTTGCATATTTGGAAATCAAATCATTTGAAAGTGCAGATGTTGGAGATTATCAGTGTTGCATTTCTAATGATGTTGGTAAAATAACTACAAAAGCAGTGGCCAAATTGAAAGGTTGGTAATATCCATTTTTAATGGCCCAATTTGTTTTCGATTTTGGTTGTTTATATGTTACGTTATGTGAAAATGAATATGCCTTTTTTCATGCAGAACCACCATCGTTTGTAAAGAAGGTTGAGAACACCACTGCAGTTTTAGGCAGCGCTGTGAAACTGCAGGGAACTCTGAAGGGTTCTGCTCCTATCACAGTTCAGTGGTTTAAAGATTCTGAGATAGTCAGGGATGATGATTCTAATATTACCACAACGTTTGAAAGCAACCTTGCTATTCTGGCTATAGCAAATGTGGCCATTGACCATGGGGGGAAATATACTTGTCAAGCTGAAAATGAGGCTGGAAAACAAAAATGTGAGGCCACTGTATCAGTACAAGGTTAGCATTAAACATATTAAGCAGATTGTTGTATTTATTTCATAACATTTTTAATAGAAGTAGTATTATTATTGATCTATTGATTCATTAATTCATTGATTTCTTTGTTAAAGAACCAGCTAGATTTGTTGAGAAACCGCCTTCCATTAGTGTGACTGCCGGTGACTCTGCAGCTCTTGAGTGCAAAGTTTCAGGAAGTCCAGATCTCAAAGTAAAATGGTTCAGAGATGGCAAAGAGATTACAGGAAGTCGAAAATGCAAAATCTCTTTCAAAGACAACATTGCAGCCTTGAAAATCCTCTCAGCAGAGAGGGGAGATAGCTGTGAATACAAAGTTGAAGTTTCTAATCGGGTTGGAAAAGAACAGTGTTCTTGCTCAATTGTAGTTCTTGGTTAGTCCTATTCTTTTACAATTTTCTTTCATTTTCTATTTTTGTGTGTGAATGTTTTTTTTTTTTTTACAATGGTGTTTTGCTTCTATTGAGCAGATAAAATAATACCCCCTACTTTCACAAAACCACTTAAGAAGGTAGATGGTAATGTTGGAGGTACTATTCAGTTGGAATGCAAAGTATCAGGATCCCAACCTATAACATTATCGTGGTTCAAAGAGGGAAAGGACATTACAACTGGAACAAAATATACAACTGAAGTGCTGGAAAGCACTGCAATACTGAAAATTGCGGATTTAGAGACATCAGATGCTGGGGTTTTTACCTGCCATGCAACTAATGCTGCAGGACACAGTGAAACAAGTGGAACAGTTTCTGTTAAAGGTTAGAATAATCGTGTCATATCAACTGAAAATATTGTATTTCTATGCTGTTGCTTTGAAATTTGGTTATTAAAATAATCTCTTCCCCATTCAAATTAAATTCAGAACCCCCAGTCTTCTCTTTGAAACCTCAAAGCCAAGACGTTATACCAGGAGCTACAGTTGTCCTAACTGCTGCATTCACTGGGACAGCACCTTTTACTATTAAGTGGTTCAGAGAAGACAAAGAAATGTTAACTGGAGGAACTTGCTTCATCAAAAAAGAAGCCAACTCAAGTTCACTGGAGCTGCATTCTGTGAAGCCATCTCATTCTGCAAAATACACTTGCCAAGTGTCTAATGATGCTGGAAAGGTCTCATGCAAAGCATCCTTATTTGTGAAAGGTGCTTTTTCTTACTCTTGCTGAATTATTATTTTTCTGTTATATTTTGCGGAATAATTATTCAGTTTATTTATCTGTTATTCTCTTTTTTTAGAACCTCCAAAATTTGTAATGAAACTTGAATTGACTAAACTAGTACTAAATGGGAGTCATGCAACTTTGGAATGTAAAGTCACTGGCAGCCCAGAGATCAGTATTAGATGGTTTAAAAATGAGACTGAGGTTAGCTCAAATTATAAATATCAAATGGCCTTCATCGACTCAGTTGCCACGCTACAAATTTCCAAATGCTGTGTTGAAGACAGTGGAGATTATATCTGCCTAGCATCAAATGAAGCCGGCAGTGATAGATGCAGTTGCTTGATCACAGTGAAAGGTTTGTTTAAAGTTAATTACCTTACTTTTTAAGGATGTTAAAAAGTAATTTCTTGTAGGTTACCTCATTAGCTTCTCTGTGCTTTCTTGTCTCAGAACCTCCCGAATTTGTAAAACCATTTGAATCCAAAGAAATTGTTAAAGGCACAGATGTTTTGCTGGAAGGAACTGTGTCAGGCTCAGCTCCTTTTGAGATTTCCTGTTTCAAAGACTCAAAGCAGATCCGCAATGATAGAAGGCACATCATAAGCCTGACAAAGGATGTAGCAGCTCTTCAAATTTTGAAATTTGAATCTGGGGATGCTGGCAAATATCAGTGCACTGTAGGAAATGAAGTAGGGCAGACCTCCTGTGATTTTCATATTGCACTGAAAGGTTAGTAAGAACAGGAAATTCTTGGATATGTGTTTATGTATAAGTGAAGGTTATAGGTAAACAGTGTAAACAACATCTCACATTTGATATTCTTCAAATAGAGCCACCATCATTTGTGCAGAAGATGGATAACACAAATGTCCTCCTTGGTGGTGAGGTTTCCCTGCGGTGTGTTTTGAAAGGGTCATTGCCTATGACCGTCTCTTGGATGAAAGATGACCATGAGATCAAAGAATCTGAGGACGTCCAGATATCTTTTGAGAACCAGACAGCAGTAGTGTGCATTTCTAGTGTGCAGTTAAAACATGGTGGAAAGTACACTTGTCACGCTCAGAATGATGCTGGTAGTCAGAAATGCACAGCGGTACTGGCTGTGAAAGGTGTGTAGTATTTTTAAAATGACATTTATAATATGGCCTTTATACTCAATGATTTTATAATCATGTAGGTATTTTTAAGTCACATTTAAGTTTGTTAATATTTTGCTATGATATTCATAAACTGTAGCTCTCTTTGATTTAGTGTTATTTGCATGTATTCATAAATATTTTACTGTACACAGAGCCTGCAAACATCACAGAGCAAGCCAAGTCTATCAGTGTTACAGTAGGTGATCCTGCTACTCTAGAATGCAGGTACTCTGGATCTAAAGTTCTTAAAGCAAAATGGCTTAAGGATGGCAAAGAGCTGACATCAAGCAAAAAGTACAAAGTACAGAGCACCGATACAAGCTCCATATTAAAAATTCTTTGTGCTGAGAAGAGTGATGATGGAGAATATATCTTTGAGATTTCAAATGATGCTGGAAGAAGCAGTTGTGAGGCAGTTGTGACTGTTTTAGGTTAGTATGTTATAAATAATAACCATTTATGGGTTCGTAAGAGTTGGAAATTTTAGATCAACACTCTTGACTGAAGCTGCTATATTTTCCCTTTACTATAACAGACCAAATAATCAAGCCTTCCTTCACAAGAAAATTGAAGGACATGGAAAGCATAAAAGGATCTTTTACCCAGTTGGAGTGTCTGGTCTCCGGATCTCTTCCCATAACTGTCACTTGGTTCAAGGAAAATAAGGAGATAGAGACAGATGAGAAGCATAAATGCATATTCTTTGAGAATGCAGCATCTTTGGAAATCAGTCGTCTTGATAGTTCAGACAGTGGCAACTACACCTGCATTGCTAAAAACAAAGCTGGAACTGTTCAGTGCTCAGGCACGCTGAAAATTAAAGGTTTGCAATTACTGTTGGCTTTTATAAATGAGAAATTAATTTGTTAGTTTGTAAACTTGAAAACCTGTACATTTTTAAAATCATATGCCATCTTATTTTTTTATGTTTCATCTTCTATTAATCTTTTGTCTTAAATGTTCCTCTTGCACGCAGAACCTCCATCAATAATTGAAAAACCTGAATCACAAGACGTTATACCAGGATCCAGAGTGCAGTTTAATGTGCTTGTGTCTGGCACGCCACCACTGACCATTAAGTGGTTTAAAGATAAGAAAGAAGTTTCATCCGGAATTGACTTTTCAGTTCAGAAAAATGACACCTCTAGCTCACTTGAGCTCTTTTTTGCTAAGCCTTCCGACTCCGGAGAATATGTTTGTGAAATAAGTAATGATGTTGGATCAGATGCTTGCCAAGCAACGCTCTTTGTGAAAGGTTTTTACAAAAATAATTTTTTAACCACTTTTTTAAGATTATTAAATGCTTAAAATAAGTACTTTCTTTTTCTTTATTTTTTACAGAACCACCCAAATTTACCCGCAAACCTGAAAAAATAAGAGTTGTCAAACCAGGCCAATTGGTAGTTTTCGAATGCCAGATTACAGGCACTCCAGAGATAGACACATACTGGTTCAGAGATGGGAACGAAATAGTTCCAAGTGACAAGCATAAAATGACTTTTGTCGATTCTCTTGCACAGCTTGAGATAAGTAGCAGTGATATCAAAGACAGTGGAGTATACTACTGTGAAGCCCGAAATGAAGCAGGCAGTGAGAGCTGTAGTATGGAACTAAGAGTGAAAGGTTAGTATATAGTGCATTCCATAGGCTATATGTTATTGGATATGATTCCTCAAGAATTTTTGAACTGCTTTCATTTAAAGCTTTCTTCTTTTTTCAGAGCCTCCAGTTCTTGTCAAACCATTGAGTTCTCTTAAGGTTGTGAATGGCTCGAATGCATATTTCGAATGTCAGGTAAAAGGCACAGCTCCTTTTGAGGTGACCTGGCAAAAAGATTCAAAGGAGATTAAATCAAGCCTTAAGCATGTGATTTTGCAGAAGAACGGCTCTATAATGACTATTGATGTACAGAAATGTGATGCTTTAGATGTTGGAGAATATCAGTGCGTTGTAGCAAATGAAGTGGGGAGTTGTTCAAGTCAGGCTACAGTCAGCATAAAAGGTTAGCTTATGTTTAGTATGTTTAATAAGTTTGACATATTTAAGAAGGTATCTCTTTTTTTAACACGTTTCACATTTCCTATCAGAGCCCCCAACGTTTGTGGAGAGGATTGAGAATGTTGTCACAGTTCTTGGAAAAAAGGTTGAGTTTAAATGTGTTGTAAGAGGATCACCACCTCTGTCCATTCAATGGCAAAAAGATGAAAACTGGATTTTGGAGGATCCTTCAATTGAGAGGACTTTCGAAAACAATATTGCTACTTTGAGAATCCCTGTGTGCGAATCCATCCATGGTGGAAAATACACCTGTCAGGCTATGAATGAGGCAGGGCAAGAAAAGTGTTTTGCTACCCTTTTGGTTCAAGGTTGGTTTTTTTCCAAGTGTTTTTTTTTTTTTATATGTAGCTGTCCATCCTGTAGCTGACTTGGTATTATAAATATGTGTGTTATATTATCCCCAGAGCCACCTCAGATAATCGAAAAGCCAGAGGTCATTAATGTAACTGCAGGAGATCCAGTGAGCTTTGAGTGCCAAGTTACAGGTTCTCCCGAGCTGAAAGTGAAATGGAGTAAAGATGGCAATGAAGTTATGCCTTCAAGACAGCACAGCCTCAACTTCATCAATAATGTCAGCCAACTTAAAATTCAGTCTGTCCATTTGGAAGACAAAGGAACTTATGTATTTGAGGTTTCCAACCACATCAGTGCCTGCCAGTGCAAAGTGACTGTAAATGTGCTAGGTTAGTGATATTCATAATTAATGTCATAATTTGTATTAGCTTAATTTGAGTTATATTTATTATCTTCACTTTCTTTGTCTTTGTTAGAGCAAATAATCCCCCCATCCTTCATCAAACCTTTGATGGAGATGGAGGAAATTCTAGGCACCAATGTTCAAATTGGATGTAAAATATCTGGCTCACTCCCCATAACTGTGGATTGGTTGAAGGACGGAACTAAACTGTCAGGAAGAACCAAACATAAACTTCTTCAGGATGACAACAGTGTGTCTTTGGAAATTGAGTGTTTAGAGAAAGCCGACACTGGGACGTATACTTGTAAACTGACAAACAAAGCAGGCAGTTGTGAATGCAGTGGTACACTGAGGGTGAAAGGTCAGATAGCTTTTGTAATAGTAGCATATTTTATTTTCACTTATATATCCTAAGATCTCTGATGGCTGCCAGTCACTTAACAGATGCATATGTCTTTCTTTCCCGTTAACGGTTTAGAGCCACCAAGCTTTGTGATGGTTCCTGAATCACAGGCTGTCATACCAAATACCACTGTTCGATTTAAGAGTACCTTTAAAGGCACACCTCCATTCACAGTGAAATGGTTCAAAGATGAAACTGAGCTGATTTGTGGACCTTCTTGTTTTACTGGCCTGGAGGGCCTCTCATGCTTCCTAGATCTTTTTGCCGTTGGAATATCACACAGTGGACCTTACTCTTGTCAAATAAGCAATGATGCTGGTACCGCTAAATGCACCACAACCTTGTTGGTAAAAGGTTGGACCTCTTTCAAGTACTCTTATCAACGCTCTTCATTATCATTCTTTTTTTCATGCTTTACCATTTGCATGTTATTTTATTGCTTGCACAAAACGTCTGTCTGCCTTTCATCATCATCTTACTTCATTACGCTTTACTCCCTTTAAGCCATCATGTGCCTCTTGTCATCTGCCATCTTCTTGAAATCATCTTCAACGCTACAACCATTTTATATTTTACATTTAACGTTATGATAACATGTTGAAATTTTGATTTTACAGAACCTCCAGAGTTTGTACAGAAACTTCCAGCTGCAAAAATCATAAAGATGGGAGAGCCACTCCAGCTTGAATGCAAAGTCACTGGCACAGCTCCTCTGAAAATAAGCTGGTACAAAAATGATGCTCTTCTCAGCGATGGTGACAACTTGAGAATGGCGTTCGATAACTCTGTGGGAGTTTGTGAAATTTTCAAGTGCAGCTTTGAGGATAATGGTGTTTACACCTGCGAAGTCCAGAATGATGCTGGAACTAAGAGTTGCAGTACGACACTCACAGTCAAAGGTTAGACTGTAATTGGGTTTTTCATTCACTAGTTTAATGCTTATGCCTTTATCAACGTGAGTATTAACTGACTGTTTGAGAAGCAGTGTTATTTTAGTGTAGTTTTTTTTTTATGCTATTATAGTTTCTATTAATGTGAATTTGCTTTTAGTTTTATATTTTCAGTTTTAACTTTTAAAACTTTTTAGTTTTAACAGTTATGGTACAATTTAATTTAGTTTCAGCCAAGGCAAAATTTCTTTAGCTTTCATTAAATGTTTTCCATCTTATATTTATTTCGGCTTCGTAGTTTTAGTTATTGATTTAAAAAAAAACTGTTTAGAGGATATGGTTTACTGATTTTATGATTTATCTATTGATTGTAATATGCAAAAGGGCTCATTTTGTTTCGATTTACATTTTTGTAGAACCACCAACTTTCCACAAAGTGCCAACACCAGCTGAGGGGCTAAAGGGCAAAGATGCCAGTCTTAACTGTGAGCTGAAAGGTTCAGCACCTTTTGAGATAACCTGGTTTAAAGATAAAAAACAGTTAAAGGAGAGTAGGAAGTACAAATTTGTGTCTGAGGGATACTCTGCAACTCTCCACATTCTTGGACTGGAAGCATTAGATGCAGGAGAATATGAGTGCAAAGCATCAAATAATGTAGGAAGCGATTCCTGCCAGGGCACTGTAAAGCTAAGAGGTCAGTGAGATGCTATTTTAAAGTGTTAAATAATTTTCAAAAAAGAAAAAAAAAAAGGATGTAATGCTTAGTTTTGTGACTCTGATGACTCTTATTCCTGAAATTCAGAACCACCAGCGTTTGTGAAAAAATTATCCAACACAACAGCCATCTCTGGTGAAGAGGTGGTTTTGTTGGCAGCGGTCAAAGGCTCGCAGCCTATGACTGTGTCTTGGGTTCAAGATAAAGACCACATTCTCAGAGATGGTGACAACAGGAAAATTACGTTTGAGAATAATCAGGTTACCCTGAAGATCTTTAAAGCTGACTCTACCAGTCCTGGAAAATATACATGCCAGCTCAAAAATGATGCTGGAGTAGCTGAATGCACAGCAAGCCTAACTGTCCTAGGTTTGTAAGAAAAAGACAGTTTTCCAATTTGAGTGTATCTTTTAAAAATTATGTAAACATAAAAAAATGACTCTTCTAAATTTCTAGAACCTGCTGCAATTGTGGATAAGACCGAGTCAATCAGTGTAACCGCTGGTGACGCCGCAGTCTTAGAGTGCACTGTATCCGGAACCCCAGAACTTAAGCCAAAATGGTACAAGGATGGTGTGGAGTTGTCTTCAGGCAGAAAATACAAAATCAGCTTCTCAAAAATGATCTCCAGTCTTAAGCTATTGTCAACAGAGAAAAGTGACACTGGAGAATACACATTTGAAATCAAGAATGAAGTTGGCAGTGAAAGCTGCAAAATGTGCCTCACTGTTTTGGGTCAGTAAAGTTTCATATCCTCGTAAATAATATTTGTTCTGATCTTAGAATAAATAACATGTGATTTCTCATGAAGCCAATAGCTGAGTATGTTGTTTTGGGTTAAACAGACAAAATTGTCCCTCCTTCGTTCTCACGAAAACTGAAGGACACACAGAGTATTGTTGGCAAATCTATTGAAATGGACTGCAAAGCCTCAGGGTCTGCACCTCTCACCATCTCTTGGTACCACAATGAAGCGGAGATTAAAAGTGGGCCAAACTATGAGATAACATTCTCTGAGAATACCTGCACATTGAAAGTGCCAACTTTAAAACTTTCAGACTCAGGCACATACAAATGTAAAGCAGTAAACAGTGCAGGAACTGCAGAGACATCTGCTTCCTTAGTTATTAAAGGTTAGTGTTTGGGTGCAGAATAAATTAAAATGAATAAGAAATATAAATCTATTGGCTAAGGCACATTTCATAATGTTCTTCCCCATGTATTTGCTATAGAACCCCCATCTTTTGTGACCACACCTCAACTGGTGGAAGCCCTCCCAGGCACAAATGTCACCTTTACAGCAACCGTTCAGGGAAGTACCCCAATGAAACTGAAATGGTTTAGAGGCAGTAAGGAAATAGTGTCTGGGAGAAGCTGCGAGATTGCTTTAAGAGCAGATACTGCAGTTCTGGAACTCTACAACATTGATAAATCTCATGCTGGCGAGTACACTTGCCAGATCATTAATGATGCAGGGAAGGAAAATTGCCCTGTGAACCTTTTTGTTAAAGGTTAGTTTAAATTTTCGTAGTTAATACATGTGTAATTGTTTCTTGGATGTATTTTTTTGTTATAGCGGATCTTTGTGTCTCACGTATATATGCCGTCTATCATTCAGAGGCTGCACACTTTGTCAAGAAGCTCAAGAACCTGTCTGTCGAAATGGGCAAGTCTCTCATACTTGAATGTGCGTATGCGGGAAGCCCAAAGATTCTTGTGAAGTGGCATAAAGATGGCCAGGAAATTTATTCCTCTTACAAGTATAACATTACAACCACGGAGAGCTCCTGCATCCTTGAGTGTCTAAACAGTGACAAAGAGGCTGCTGGAAAATACACTTGTGAGGTTTCCAATGATGCTGGACACGACACTTGTGAAGCAGCAGTGTCCATCTTAGGTTTGTTATTGAGTAAAATTGCTCAATATAAGGTACAATTGGACGAAAGCAAAATATGCATGCTTCTCTTCATGGTATGTTTATATATTTTGTTACTTCTAGAACCACCTTTCTTTATTGAGAGTTTGGAGCCCATGGAAGTCACTGCGGGCGATGCAGTTTGTCTGAAATGCCAGATTGGTGGCACTCCTGAAATTAAAGTGTCATGGTTCAAGGCAGATGGCAAAGTGCGGTCTTCTCCAACCTGTAAAATGGAGTTCACCAAAGGCACTGCCTGTCTGAAACTAGCTAAAGTTGCCAAATCTGACATTGGTGAATATACATGTAAGGCAGAAAACAGCATAGGATCTGCCTCTTCGAGCTGCCTCTTAACTGTACAAGGTGATGCTAATTTCTCTTTAAAGCTCTCTTAAATGCCCTAAATGTTTTGATTGTACTGCATAACCATTATCAATTTATTTTGCTAATATTTTGCTTTTCAGATGTGAAAACACCACCGTCTTTCCCTAAAAAGATTACTAGCATTACTCAAATTGAAGGACAGCCTGTCCAGTTTGAATGTCGTGTTGCAGGATCTTCTCCTATGGAGATTTCTTGGCTCAAAGATGGTGAAGCTCTTAGAAGCGATTCTGAGTACACAATGTCTTTTGACGATAACTCTGCTGTCCTAAAGATAGTCAAAGGTGAAATGAGACATTCTGGAGAGTACACTTGCGTTGCAACTAATAGTGTTGGAACTGCTTCTTGTAGAGCCAAGCTCACCCTTCAAGGTCTGTTTATTACTTTCATATTGTTCTCTGATTGAATGTGTTTCTTGTGTTGTGAAACACACTGAATTAAATGTGTGACCATGACTATACAATTGTGCTGTTATCTCTAACTCTACAGAACCAAGATATCCACCTGTGTTTGATAAAAAGCTCATACCTGTGGATGTGACAGTGGGAGATACTGTCGAACTGGAATGCCACATGACTGGATCAATGCCAATAAAAGTCACTTGGTCGAAGGATCACAAAGACATCCGCACAGGGGGCAATTATAAGATATCATGTGTGGATAACACCCCACATTTGACCATTTTGAAAGCTGATAAAGCAGACTCTGGTCGTTATTCTTGCCATGCTAGTAATGATATCGGGAAGGATTCTTGTTCCACAGAGGTTTCTGTGAAAGGTATTTGGTCACGGCTTTTCAGTGTGACTGTCTTCATTGTCTTGGGAGTGACCTGTGATGCTTTATTTCTTTTACGTTTTTGTCTTTCATTCTTCATGCCTTTGCATTTATGTTTTTCTTTGCTTGCAGTAGGCCAACAAAGTGGCACTGTTGAGTATATGTCACATTCTTTTTATTTATTTTTTCAAATTTTGCTCTTTGCATTTAGGTGAAAGAACCACTTTTTGCCGTCATCATGTATGTTCTGTCTAACAAAACCTCTCTCTTTATTGTTTCTATAGAACGGAAAATTCCACCTAGTTTTACCAAAAAGCCTTCAGCAGCTATTGAGGACACTGAGGGCAAAATTGTGAAGATTGAGGGTCGTGTAGCTGGATCACAGCCTCTGACTGTCAACTGGTATAAAGATGGCATGGAAATCTTCACCTCTGACTTTTATGACATAACCTACAAGAGCAGCCTGGCTGTCCTGTGCATTAAAAAATCTCAACTGTCAGATAGTGGAACATACATGTGCAATATCTCCAATGAAGCTGGCACTGCCTCTTATGATGTGTCAGTTAACATTACAGGTATACAGCTGGTTTCAAACTTGTCAAATCTTTCTTATCTCAACTGTTTAGTTATGTGTGCTATTAAAAAAGTACTGTGGTGGTACCATGACTGTATTGGATGGTAATTCCATGATGGTAAAATTCACTATTATTGGAAATACCTTAGAGTGCCATGTAATTGTGTATTTAACATATGCTCATAATTACTGTATTTTCTGAATACAGAGCAAAAGGTACCACCAAGCTTTGACTTGCCTCTTAAACCAGTGACTGTGAGTGAGGGTGAGAAACTTACCCTCAGCTGTCATGTACGTGGATCTCCTCCTCTAAAGATTCAGTGGATGAAGGACAGGCGGGAGCTTTCTTCATCTGGAAATACAAAGATCACATTTGTTGATGGCACTGCCACACTGGAGATGATCCATGTATCTAAGACAGATACTGGTGATTATCTCTGCAAAGCAACCAATGAAGTTGGTAGTGAATTCTGCAAGTCTAAAGTCACTATCAAAGGTATTTTTGTTTGTGTGTGTGTAAGGTACATTTCATTTTTATTGCCCATGGTAATGCTTTTATATTTCTTTTTTTATTTGCTTCATCCTAACCTTTCCATTCTGTTGGCTATTTGCCAATATTACAATCTTCTAATAATTAATATTCTTGAATTCTTTCATTAATATGATTCTGTCCTCTGGTTCTTTCTTGGCCTGACAACAGTTCACTGTTGTCAGGGCAAGTACTTGCTTGTTGCTCACAAACTGATTTGTTTTGGCCAAATTGGCTGCTTTGCAAATGTTTCTTTGGCATTCTTATTCCTGCAACTGTGCTTTTTGGGCTAAGATATTTTAGACCTGGATCTTGAATATCCTAACTTAAAAGATCTAGATATCTCACTGCAATATTTTATCAAAAGTTTCAGATAAACCAGGAGCTCCTGCCCCGGCACGGGCGGCCCCTTCACCCCCAGAAGCAGTTAAAAAGTTGGATAACCTGTTCTTCATTGAGGAGCCAAAGAGTGTGCATATTGTTGAGAGTAAGTGACTCTCCTTTTCTTTTTTAGGGGTGAACTGTATTAAAATGTAAAGGGAAATGTTATTAATGCTATGATTTATGTTTTTGCAGAGGGTACAGCTACCTTCATTGCTAAAGTTGGTGGTGATCCCATTCCCAATGTGAAATGGATGAAGGGAAAATGGAGGCAGATGACCCATGGTGGTCGCATCAGTATTGAACAAAAGGGCCAAGAGTCCAAGTTGGAGATCAAAGAGGTGACCAAATCTGACTCTGGTCAGTACAGATGTGTTGCTTCCAACAAACATGGAGAAATTGAGTGCAGCACCAACTTGAATGTTGATGAGAAGAAAGAGACAGCCTTAGAAGTGGTGAAACTGAAGAAGTGAGTACCTGTCAAATTGCAAACCATTCTCAAAGAGCCCCCTTTGACAAACATAGTGAGGTTGCAAAGCTAGTTTCGGGAGGAGCGTGTACGAATCAACCGCAGCTGGCACCGCATTAACTAATCATTCTCCTCATATGAGGAAGCGCAAACTCGTGAAATACTGATTGTTATTATAGCAATGTTATGTATGATAGATTCAAACATTTTTGAATGATCTAATTAGGTATTTCTTCTGTGCTGTGAAACACTAAATTGTGTTGTTTTAACAGGACTCCATCAAAGCAGAAAAGCCCTAAAGAGGAAAAGGATATTGATATTGTTGAGTTGCTTAGAAATGTTGATCCCAAAGAGTATGAGAAATATGCTCGCATGTATGGCATCACAGACTACCGGGGTCTCCTTCAGGCTATTGAGTTTCTGAAGAGGGAAAAAGAACAGGAAAGTGGAAGACCGGTAAGATTGATTCAGATTTTCTTTGCGATGATTAGACCAAGCATGTTGCTTCTGTATCAATGTATTTTTGTATTTCATTGATATTTTGGTTTTATTGAAATTTAAAAAGTGCACTGTAACCTTACGATTTTAATAAAGATTTCTTTGACACGTGGTAATATACCTCTTAATTGATAGTGTTTATAGTTTTACTTAAATTTAGCAACTCAAAGAATTTGAGCCAGGTTGACATTTAACTTTCAGGAACTCGAATGAAAGCAAGTTATATTAATTGTTTAAATGCTTGGATTTTTTTACATTTCAGCAAGTGGAAAGTGGTGCAAGAGAGTCTGAGGAGGATTTAGCTAAACTTGTTGCTGACTTGCAAAAGAGGATGGAACAAACAGAGGTTTGAAATCTAATTCTTTTTTGTATTAAATTCATGTTTTTACATGCATTTTTTTTTACGGTAGGGGCTAAAGGCCAGATAAAAAAAAAAAAAAAGGTGCTATTCACTACGCCTAAAATGTAAGAAAAAATATATAATATATTTGTTGTATTGAACATTAATGGAGCAACAGATTTTTTGTGAAAATAAATAAAAGGTCAAAGACACATGGTATTGATACTTCAGCTAAACAAATGTTTTTGTTTTTTTTAATGTCAATAAATGCATATAATAAATATACACTATACATTAAAATATATTAATATAAAATAGTACATTTTAAAAAAGAGAAACAAAATAATTTAATAAGTAAATATTCAGAAAATATTGAAGGAGGTGCAATATTAATTGTATATATATTTACAGTAGTAAAAACAAATTATATTTTAGGTTATATTTTATGTTATATGATTGATATAATGTTTTTAAATATTATGGTTTCATTCTAAACATGATTATTTATTTCATGGACACCCAACATAATATATGATATTTAACATCTGAATGTCATGCCAAGTCAGCCATCTATTAATTATCATGTTAATTACTGTGGGACTTCAGCCCCAAAATAGCAGGGGCATTTTTTTATTTTTTTTATTTTACCTATTCTTATTTATAAATACCAATACTGAAAATCATAAAGCAGCCCTGACAATATATGCATTAATTTGAGCTATTCTTATGTGCTACTTAAAACAACAACATTTACAGAAAAAAAACCCATAAAATATTAGATCAAGCAAGCACAGAATCACCTTTACCTGCTGCACGTGATCGCATCTAAGGTCAGACAAATACTTTATACTCATGCATCTTGAAAAGCAAATATTTTGGAAAGTGATACCATGTTATATCAATATAAATGATATAAATGAAGCCATGTTTTTGTGCCATCTAGGGGTTTAGATGAAAATAATATCAGAGGCACCTCTTACCACAGGCACACAAAACATCAAACCAAGCGGCATATGTTTGAAAGAAGTATAGCACAAGTGTACTTATCAAATAAAACAGTTAGCAAATATTGTTGGGTTTTAATGATACGTTAATATACTGCTAAAAATTTGTGTTTTTAGACTTTTTCCGGTTGTCCGACTTTAGTGAAAGATTGCTATAGTTAATGTTACAAACTGCACCTGTGGTTTATCTGTTTGGACGTGTTAGTTTATGTTGTGTAAGTTATGCTGCCTGCAAGTGTACCTGGGAAGCCCATACCTTAAATTTGGGCTTTTGTTTTTGTGACTTGTAAAAAAGTATCTAAAAAAAAAAAACATACTATAAAAACGGTTTAACATTATACCCAGGTTTCAAGAGAAAATTGAAGCTCTGAAGCTCTTTTATACATAGTACCAGTGGCGATTTCTTTAAGACTGCAAGGGAAGCTCAGCTTCCCCTATAATGTCACAAAATTAATGGTCAAATGATGT
>JAUCMU010000448.1:0-12653 GCA_032275025.1 Enteromius treurensis | reverse complement strand
TCTTTATCATTGTAGGGTGGTTGTGTACACACACTCCCAACACACATTTTAGTCCAAACAGCTTGTAAAAGTGCATGGGGCACAGGTTGACCCCTTTAAACCCAATCGAGCATCTCTGGAGAGACCTAAAAATGGCTGTCCACCAACGTTTACCATCCAACCTGACCGGATGTGAAAAACTTGTTGCATCTTTCCCAAAAAGACTCATGGCTGTATTCAATCTAAAGGGTGCTTCTACTAAATACTGAGCAAAGGGTCTGAATACTTAGGACCATGGGACAGTTCAGTTTTTCTTTTTTTTTTAAAACTGGCTACAAATGGCTGCAATATAACAAAGAATAAAACATTTAAGGGGCTCTGAATACTTTCCGTACCCACTGTAAATCATGCAATTTTCAGAAAAAAAAAATTATTTTGAAATGTAAAATCACAATTGTGAGAATAAGTCAGAATTGTTGAGTTATAAAGCCCAATAATGATATATTCTTACGACTTTAAGTTTATATCTAATAATTCTGACTTTATAGCTCACAATTGCATGTTGTAGATTCAGATTTATGACATATAAACTCAATTTTGAATTTTTTTGGCACTCAGAAAGGGTTAATATACAGTTTTTTTTATTTGTGGGTGGACAGCTTCTTTAATTCTGTACAAACACATGGACCTGTTTTACAAAAGCACTGATCTGTTTGGTGAAGTGCATATTGCATTAATATTAATTCTAAAACAAGATATGTAGTAAATATCTGACATGAATTTTTCTAGCTTTGTTCTCTAAGGCAACAGCGATCAATTTTACTTTCATCAACGTGAGAGCAGGAAAACCGTAATCTCGAGCTGGGATTCCCTTTAACACTGTTCTTTCTGCTTTTTATCATCTTTTAATAATTCATGTGTAGGCTGTGCGATTTCTGCAGCCTCCAGCAAAACGATAATATCCCGGAGATCAGGAGCGCTGGATGACGATTGGTTCAGAACGTACCAGCAGAAAACATCTGAGCTGTTGGACAGGAGGAGTCTGTGGCAGCAGTAACTCATCTGTAATGGACTACTGTAAAACCTTCAGCTTGAGGCTGGGTGTAAAAAAAAACATGGTCCAATGCGATATCAGTGATTTATCAATCGGTCTGTGCTGGAGACCTCCCCAGTGGTTCTGCAGAGTAGAGAGGAAGAAGTAAAGTCCATGTTTTTAGAAGTTTTCTTCTGCAGAACTTCAAATGGTCTGCCTCGTGGTGCCCGTGGTACTGCAGAGGTGTTTGGAACAGAGCCCTGCTGTTTGAACACTTACTCTTCCCTACCCCTGCGCCTCCTTCTCTGCCTCTCCAAGCAGTCTGCTGTTTTCAGTGGTAGTTTACAGAATATCCATCGGCAGCTGAAACACGACTGCTTCAAAACACAGTCATTTATTTAGTGATTTTGGAAAATTAGTTTTTTATATTTTGGTAAAGGGAAGCAGAGCGATGTGTGTGTGTGCAAACAGATGGTAGGTTTTTAGATTTCCTTGAAGAAAATGAGTGGTGCTTCGCTGTGCAAATTTCAGGCGAGTTTCAAGGGTGTCTTGGGCGGTTGCCAGGGTGGTACTAAAGTCTACTTTAGTATCAAGCTAGTTGCTATGCAGTTGCTAGGATGTTCTGGGTATTTGCCAGGGCCATTGCTAGGATTTTTAAAGCATACTTAGTGTTGTTAGGGTTTTTGTTGGATGTTGTTTATTTGGTTGCTAGGGTGTTCTGGGTGGTTACCAGGGCATTGCTATGCTGATAAAGTGTGCATTATAGGGCTGGGCGATTTAATCGTCGATTTATACATGCGCATTTCGTCAGTAAAGATGGTTCTTTGTTTAGCAGCAATTCTCAATCAGCTGTTTTTCGGAAGCGATTCATTTCCGATTTTGAACGCGATACTGCGTAGCTCATGTGTATCAACTGGCGCTCATTTGAAAAACCGCTGATTGAGATTTAGCGCTAATCAAAGAACCAGCTCTACTGACGATAAGCGCATGCAAAAAATTCCACGATTAAATCCTTAGCACAGTTGCCATATATTTAGGGTGTTCTGAGAAGTGTGGCCAATTTAGATTTAGCGACTTTTCAGAGCCCCTTGGCGACATTGTTCCAAAAAACGACTAGTGACAAATCTAGCGACTTCTTGGACAAACCTCAGGGCCTGTCCACACGGAGACGCGTGTCACTGTATACGTATCCATTTTTTATCGTATTGGCGTTTCGTCCACATGGATCCGGCGTTTTAGGAGACTGAAACCGCTATTTTTTAAACCGGGTCCCGAAGTGGATAAATCTGAAAACGAAACGAAAACGACCTTGCGGTTTCGTGTGTGCAGCTAATCCGTATATTTTGTGAAACGATGATGTCATCAAATCTGCGTCACTCGCCAACTCCGTCTTCTTCTTCTTGGTTCGTATACAGCGCGCAAGGTTATGCGCATGCTCAAAGTCGTCTTCTCTGTTTATAGTGTATCTCTATGGCAGAATTACAGCGCCCCATACTGGTCTGGGATATATACTACACCGTTTTCACTGGTTTCGTGTTTACGCAATTTTTTTTTAGAACGAGGAAAAAAAAAGATCCGATAGGGTACGCACCGGCTTCGTCTCAGTGAGTGTTTGATGCCGCTGCACACGCTCACACTTTTCTCAGCGCACACACACACGTCTCTCTGCGTCTGTTCGGTTCAGCGAGAGGCTGAGAGGAGCAGAGCTGTCAGTTAAAATAGATATTATGTTGCTTCCAACTCTATTTTACATGCAAATATAGTCGAAATCACAGCATAGGCATTGTCTAGATTTTAATCCGGATTAACATCTTGTAAGGTAGAGCTAGTTTAGTAGGCCTAATAAAGGGGTTACATTTCAGTCACTCTTTCATATTAATTCAGTTTTCTGACAACAGAAACCATCCGGGCTAAATATATGAATGAAAACAGTTATTTTGAGAATTTGGGTGCATTCAAATATATTATGTGACCACAGAGAAGCAAAATAATATGATGCACTGAAGTAACGAATATGCAAATTCACATATGAAATCATCTAGCAACAGTTTTCAAGCTGGCTTTAGCTACTTTCGATTGAAAAAAGTTGGCAACACTGGTTCTGAGTACATGGCAAGGCCATTGCTGATTCTAAAGTGTACTTAGTGATTGTTAAAGGGGTAGTTCACCCAAAAAACTCACCTTTGAAGTATCCTAGGTATATGTGACTTTCTTCTTTCAGACCAATTCAATAGGGGTTAAAATAAAAACTGTCCGGATCCAAGCCTTTGAATGTGTTTAAATGCGTGATAGCCGTTAAACTTCGGAAAACGTGAAATAACGTGCGTTTATTCGTAATAAAACATCCCTCACACGGCTCTGGGGGGGGTGAATAGAGTCCTCCTGTGGTGTATTTGTATGATAAATATCCATATTTCAAACTCAATATGCACTTTTCTCTTACGTATGCTGTCTATTGAAATCTCAAGAGGTCCCGGTTGTTCAAAGGAAACAACATTTCCTTTCTTTAGCGAAGGAAAACAAGTCTCCTCTTGGCTTATCTTGAAATCCTCCTAAATGTTTCTTTACAAATCCTCGATGTGTGCTTCTAATTCATGACTGGTGTTTTGTTCTTTCTCTGCATTCATCACTAATCACGCAACACAATGTGTCTTATGTCATCCTCC
The DNA here is from genome assembly GCA_032275025.1 of Enteromius treurensis. NCBI lineage: Eukaryota > Metazoa > Chordata > Actinopteri > Cypriniformes > Cyprinidae > Enteromius > Enteromius treurensis. Next base: position 8,975 of record JAUCMU010000448.1, on the reverse strand, counting down.
GGAACCGCTTTGGGTTCCACAGACAGCAGACATGAGAGAAGTTTGAACTATGGATATTTATTGAACAAAAACGCACAAATTCACTACAGGAGGACTTTATTCAAGAGACATTTTATAATAAAAATGCGCACATTATTTCACGTCTTCCAAAGTGTAACGGCTATCACCTGTTTAAACCCGTTCAAAGGCCTGGACCATTTTTAATATACAGTAACTTGTCTGTAAAAAGTCGCATACATGCTAGGGTGTTTTGAATAGTTGTTTGTGTGTTGCAGGGTGTTTTGGGAGGTTGCCAGGAAGCTGCTGTGCTATTCAAGTGTACTTTTTGCTGTACAGTTGCTAGTTTGTGTTGCTTGGGGTGTTTTGAGTAGCTGTTTGTATTTCGGTATTTGTTTGCTCGGGTGATTGTGGTGGTTGCCAGGGCATTGCTATGCTGCTAAAATGTTTTTTCAGTGATTGTGTGTTGCGTTGCAGTTGCTAGGGTGTTTTGAATGTAATGTTCCTAAAATGTACTTTAGAGGTTGGTAATGTTTTGTTGCAAGGTTTCTAGGGCAGGGTCTCTCAAATCTGGAGGTGCAATGCGCTGCAGAGTTTAGATCCAGCCCTTAAACAACTCACCTACCTGTGATTTCTAATGATCCTTAAGACACTGATAAACATGCGCAGATATTTTAGAGCTAAACTCTGCAGTGCATTGGACCTCCAGGGTAAGATTTGAGAAACCCTGTTCAAGGATGTTATGAATGGTTGCCAGTATTTTGCCTTTTGGCTGGTTTGTTGTTTAGGCTGTTTACTGATGTGTTAGATGCATTGACGATATGGGTGCTAATATTTTCTCACTCACTAAGGTGGTTGACCTAAATTATCTATAATATCCTGGTCACTGGTTATCATATTTCTGATTGTTAAAAAATAAAAACCCTTTTTTTCGAATCATTCACTGTCCTGTGTCTCTGTTTGCCTCTTTCTTTCTTGACAAAACCGTAAACACACACACTTGCCCTTTCACAGTTCAGATGCTACAGTATCATATGATGGACAACACAAGTTTAAAGATTGAGCGCATGCTGATGATAGATCTATCTTGCTATCGATTGGAGATTTCAAAAACCGTGTGTGCACGTGATTTATGGGTTGTTAGAAAGAAACAATGAGTGTCCCTGCTGGTGAAATGCCATTATATAAACAACAGCTTGTGTTTGCTTTTAAACGCACACACACACACGCTTTCCTTTTATCTCCCTTTCATACTCAAAACCAGACACAATCGATTAAAGGCAGAGCCATTACTAATATGATAACTCTTCTCATCCACAGGCTAGATTATTCTCTTCTGATAGAGCGTAGGGATGACCTTTATCTCCATGAAGGTGATAAGACCATAGAAGACGCGTATCTGTACCGTGGTAATCAAGAACTAATCTCATTCATTCTATAGCTGGGGGAGGAGGAGACATTATCCTTTCTCTCTCTCTCTCTCTCTCTGTTCTCGTTAATGGAAGTTTGAATGGATTCTACATTTGGACTTGGGCTACATACTGAAATACGATTAGGACATTAACACAAATTGAAAAGACAGCCTAAGCACCGCTAGGAAAAGAAGCATCATGCCTGAAACTGAAACTAAATGTGCATGTGCCCAGTCAGAATTAGCTAAATGTCAAATACAGCTTTGTATAATGTATAATTTATTTTAATTAATATTATTTTAAATTAATTTCAAATGAAATAAATAGTAAAAATAAAAGAAAAACCATTTAATTAAATAATTTAATAATAATGTACTCTATATATTAGATGAATATGTATGTATGTATATAAATTATGACTTAAAATTATTATTTTTAAATACAAAAAAAAGGTAATGTTCAACTTTTCTTTATGAAAATACAAATATATAAATATTATTAAAAAAGCTCAACTACAGGTACACTTGTTGCACATCATTCTGAAAAGTATGCATCATGTCACAAGACCAATTTCAATACAAGCTTAGTTGTGAAGTCATCTGATAATTGTAGTTTGCTTTCCCATTTTTTTTAACTTTTCTGTCGAAAACAGGACATTTGGGTGGGACATGTCTAACATAGAGCTATCCAGTTATTAGAAATGAGGACAGTGTTTTGGTCTTATGTCTCCTAGGACTTTAAGTGGTGCATGATGCTCATCTCTATCCTGCATATACATGTATCTGAAAGTCCCTGTCAGACACACTCTAATCTGTGGTACTATGCATGATCACACAGCGAGGGGTCATCTTGTGACCCCTAAGTAGCTTGGATCTATTAGGCCCTCTAGAAAAACTGCTGGGTGGATCAATTGGAATCCAATCGATGGTTGGCGCATAACTTGGACAGGGGGAAATATTATGTTCCAGCTTGCATTCTGACCTAAATTATGTTACTGATTTTCAAATGAGATCAGTTTAGACCTCATTCTGTCAAACTGTTTCAGGTTGGGAACTAGTTGATAATGAGTGGGCGAAATGATGGAGGTGTTCAGAGCAAATCTGTAGTATGAGATCCATCAGCTGTTCTGTGGGTGGTGTTATGGGCTTTTTTTTTTTAGTGGTGTTCAGCGAGCGATGTTCGGTGAGTGGTGTTTCCATTAAGGAGATGTTTTGTGGGTTGTGTTTAGTAGGTGCACTTCTGCTTAAAGCTGCAGTGCTTTGTGTGTGTTTAGGGGTGTTCTGTGATGAGCATTTCTATTTTAGGAGAGGTTTTTTGACAAGAAAAAACACTTGATATACTCTTAAAAATAAAGATTTCAAAAGCGTGTTTTTGCAGGGACGCCATCGAAGAACCATTTTTGCTTCCTCAAAGAACTTTTCAGCAAAGAACCATTTTGTTCTTAGTGTTAGAAGCATTTTAAAAATCTAAAGGACCTTTTTACAAACCCTTTGTGGAATGTAATGGTTCGATTGATTATTAAAGGCTCTTAATAGAACCATCAATGCCAGTAAAGTGCCATTATTTGAATGTGTTTTCTTTAGTGTTCACTCTTAAAAAGATTTTCCAAGTGGGGTTTCTGTTTGTCATGGAGTCATTAAAAAACTATTCGGTTCCCCAAATGACCTTCCAGTAATCAGTTCTTAAAATAAAACGTTTCCCCTTGGTGTGAAAGATATTTTAATGATCTAAAGAGAATTTTTTTTCCCCTTAGGGTTAAAGGTTATTCATGGAACCATCAATCCCAATAAAGTACCACTTTGATTCCCCAAAGGATCTTTCAGTAAACAGTTCTATTTTCAAAACCGTTTTTCTTGGAAGTGGTCCATGAAAGGAAGAACCTTTATTTTAAAGAATGTTCTTTGGAAGATAGTGAAGTTACATCATGAGTATTCAAGATAAGTGCTTTGGTTCATGATCCATTAAAGCACCACTCCACAACTGGTTTTCTTTTTTGAGATGAATCCATAATACTCTTAGGTTTCTAAACATATCCTTTATTTTTCAAGTTAAATCCAGTAATAAAGCATGTAGGCTATGCTCAGAACAGAAAATGGGCCCTGTGACTCATCTCATCTCCCCCGAAAACACACACACAAATTGAAAGTGAACTCAATTTCCACAGCGCAATTATCAAACAATGACAATTTCCTGAGTTTGAAACTAGATCACTGCATTTGTGAGAGACAAGCATATGACTTTGTCCCGACATGCATTTTCCCCACACCTGTGCTCCTAAGGTACTTCATGTTTAATTTAACACCAACAGTAGCCAAATTGAATCCCAGGATGCTGTAGTTATCCTTGTATGTTTATGAGACAGTTATGATTTTTTGATATGATATGATTATATATGGCATGCCTCTCCTCTAATACTTGCATGCATTTGATGCGTTTGAGTATATATTGCGAGGTCGTCTTCTCAAACCGGGCTAAAGCTGAGGAAAATGCCAAATTGTCACCGATTCAATGGGCCGTAAATCTCCGAGATGAGAAGATGAACAGAGCCACGCGGTGGTAATTGATGGGTTTGGCAGAGTCAGTTTGAGATTTACTTGCGCACACATGCCGAGTAAGCATGCTGCCCCGCTGCGAGCCTAATGCAACATTTACACAGGCTGTACGGTTCACATGCTCATCCTTTCTGATCAATATGAAAATACATGCTACAGTAAGATGCTGGTTAAAGTAGTAACTGAAGCGTGAAGGGCTCTGTTTGCATATGCAGGAGCCAAGAACACTGCGCACTGGGTAATGTTAGTAAAAGCAGCCAAATGCTCTTCAATTCTCTAGTGCAAAGCTCTAGTTTCTTTTTGTAACACTTTACCATATTAGTCTCTGTTTCACCAGGGGTGCTGGGGGGGGTATGCGCCATATTTAATATGACATGCATGAAAGTAAGTAAAGGACACTTTGACGGGTTGTATTGTTTTGGCATGTTTAATTATCACAGCCCCTGAGTTTTTGTGTGTCTCATTTCAGTGTTGCATTAGTTGAACAATTAAAATAAAGACAGAAGTACAATTTAACCTGTTAAACACTATACATCTACCATATTTTCATGCATGCATAATTAAATATGGCATATGTCCCAAGGTATACAGAAACCGTTACGACAGGTGGTGACTTGTCGGCCCCAATTTGAGTTATTTCTCTATTCTTTCCCTCTCTTTTTGAGAAATAATCACAATTAGGCCCTAAAGTGTACTTTTTCGAATTATTCCTACTCTCTTTCATGTAATTAGCAGTGCTAATAATAGCAATGTGCAATTACAGCTCTACAAAATGTGAAGTGCATTAATCTTACTTAACACTTCTCAATTTCTGTTAAGGGTCTCACAAGGCCTTCGGTAGCTCAAAACTATACTTATATCAGCTTGATATTCATTGACTTGTGCTAGTTGTATATGTGAGCTTGTTATAACACACTTAAAGCTTAATGTAGGTCTCAGAAACATCGATACATGTAAGTAAATTCAGCCTAAAACACCCTTTTCTGAATTTATTTAGTGTATTTCTGCAAATGTTCAATATCCATGCTCAAACTGACCCCAAGCATTTGGTCACATTTCTGAAAAGTGCATGCCTTCTTTGGGATAATGTCTCCTGGATGGGAGTTGATTCCATTAGAAGAACATATAAAAAAACAACATTAAATGAATACATTTACTTATTATATATGGTTAGGGTTAGGATTATGTTTTGGCTTAGGGTTACTTGCATATAATTATGCATTATCTGTTGTTATCGTGATAGCAAGTACACATAATGTGTAACAAGGACACCTTAAAATAAAGTATTACCAAAGCTTATTTTCACTGTTGTTATTTTTTACGCTTATAGAATTGTAGCTCCAAAGAATGCAAAGTAAGACTAAACTATGCGTGAGCGTTGAATAGACAGTAACATGAATGTTTGCTTTAATCCACGAGGTGTAAATATTTAAATAGCGCGCTTATCGTGCAACTTGGCCGTGCGTTGATTGTTTCTCCTGTTTGCTGTGAGCTGTCATGGAGTATAAGCTTGGACTCTTCATATCTCTGGCCTTGTAATCCCATTCGTTTATCTCTTCTGCCCATTAATTCGGCTAATTCACCGCAGTCGGATCTGTGTTAGATGTGAGTGTATGTGTGTGAGAGAGAGAGAGAGTGTGTGTGTGTGTGTGTGTGTGTGTGTGTGTGGGAGGTAAAGATGGCGATAGACCTACTTGCGTGAGTTCCGTGCCCATCAGCACCAGCACGATGAGACTCAAGAGCTTGTTGATGCGCTGCATCTCGCGCCTCCGCTCGCTCGGTCTCGCTCTCGCATGCAGATCCGGTCCGGCGCCTCGTTGAGACCCGCTCCTCGGTGCTCTCTCCTCGCTCCTCTGTCCCCGGTCTCTCGCTGCTTGCTCTCTCTTTCTCTCTCTCTCTTCTCAGCAACGGAATGACAGAGAAACACCACTCGGTCTCGCGCAGCCGACTCTGGGCATCTCGCGCGCGGAGCGTCGTCTCTCTGCCTCCCTGCGGCTTCCGTTCCCGTTAGATAAGCGGCTCCGGCGGTCTGACGTCTCGCAGGGAGGTCTGGTTAGCCCCAAACTTTGTGTGTATCTCGATGTGTGAGGCAGAGAGATTGGGAAGCGCGAGCGCGAGCTGTCCTAGGTGCTGGAACCGGATGTGACATACAGTGCGCGTGGGAAATTCAACGGGGATGAGCTAATTGGTCGAATCTTGCGCGGCGTCAAAACAGTTTAATCCACGTGTATAAGGACACTTTATCTGCAAATATAAAGTGTTTATAATGAAGGAAATTTTAAACAAAATTGTATCTGCCAGTTCTTGTAGCTCGGTCTCCAAACACATGTGACTCTGGACCACAAAACCATTCATAAGAGCCCACTTTTGAGGGGAAACCTGAAAGATGAATAAATAAGCTTTTTTTCTTTATTAATAGTTTTTTAGGACAGGATCATATTTGGCCGAGATACAGTTATTTGAAAATCTAAGGGCGCAGAAAGAAAATCTAAATATTGAGAAAATCGCTTTCAAAGTTTGATAGATTTTAAGTAGGAAACTTGCAAAATATCTTAATGGAGCATCATCTTTATATCCTAATGATTTTTGACTAAATCAATCATTTTGAGTTTATGTAATATACAACACAGATTGACCTTTATTTTGAAGAAAGTTGGCACACAACACTTTTAAAGCAAAACTTTTAACATAAAAGAAGTTGGTGGGTGTAAGAGACACTGTTCCTCTAAAAATTTGTCAAGATGCCACTTGAATTGCTGTTTTGTCATCTTTGCAATAACGAAAATTAGGGCCACTCTTTATTTGTGTGTGTGTGTGTGTGTGTGTGTGGAGAAAGTTTGTGGTCAGTTTGCAAGATTTATACGATCGATAGTAGCATTATTCCAGTCCTATGCATTATTGATTGGTGTGTGTTAAAGCTATTATGAGAAATGTATATGCCTTTATTTCACTGCAGAAATGTCAAGTAATGTGTTCAGCCCGTACAAAACATTCAGACTAACAACCATGTATATAATATAGTAAGGTGTTTAAAAATAAGATTAAATATTAACATGATTTGTTTCAGCAGCACAGGGTTTAATATAATTATGAGAAGACTACATTTTCTGATTCAGTAGAAGAATTAATGATTGAGTTTGGTTTAGAAATTATTAATTAAATCACAGCAGGTGCTTTTCTAACATCTCTGTCTTATTAAATAAACTCGCAGCATTGTGACTAACAATGATCTGCAGATGGTAAAACATGTATTGATGTGGTTATGGCATTGTACATTTATGTAGTTCAGCTTATTTTGTACGTGCAATTGTGCTTTTGCCATCTTCAGTGGATAATTTCTCTATTGGCTCTGTTTGCAAAGGAAGTTGTTATACTTCGTAATACAAAATGTTTTCAATTAGACAAGCCTGGTTATCCGCTTTATTTTTCAGAGTCGGGTTTGCCAAAATGTTGGGTGACGTCACCATTCAAACATTTGGCAGGATATTTATTATATTAATTAAAACATTTATAACAGGTTCTGTTGCCGAGCAACACGCCTGCTTGCTGGGTTATTGATATGAGTTGTGCAATGAGAAAATTAACATTTCATTGATACACAGTGTATCCATAAATTTAAGGTGAGGAATCAGATGGCACAGGAGAAAACATGGTCTTGTTAACTGTAGAAGACTCAGTGCCCCTGTGTGATCTCTTGTGGTGTATCTTGAAGTCATATTTTATATACATATTTATATATATATATATATATATATGTACAGTATATATAAAATTCTGTCCAAAAGTAGTATGTACTGATTATTATTTTACAGATGGATTGGATCTAGTTTGCATGCAATAAAGTGCCTCATTTAAAGATTTTACGCTGAACACATTAATATGATGATTAGTTCTTCCACAGAAATGTTTTATAATATCCCTCTAGTATGTTTTAAAAAGATTTAGCTTATTATTGGACTAAAAAGAACCCATTGACCTTGCATCGGATGAGCCTTTCTAGACTCAAATAGGAGCCAAGAAAATCACTGTCCTTATATTGCACTAGAAACTCTGGTAAAATATATCTAGTGCTGTTTATAGACTTTCACATGAATTATCAGTGATTCAGTGTGAAGCTTTAAAGAGTTAGTTCACCTAAACTTTATTTGCTGACCATGTCTTCCCCCCCTTTAGGACATCCAAAATCTAGTTTGTTTCTTCATCAGATTTGGAGAAATTTAGCAGTACATCATTTGCTCACCAATAGATCCTCTGCAGTGAATGAGTGCCGTCTGAAAGAGAGTCCAAAGACATGATAAATGCATCACAATAATCCACACCGCTCCAGCCCATCATCATTGTCTTGTAAAAGGAAAAGCTGCATGCTTGTAAGAAACAAATGAATCGTTAAAGCATTTGCACTGACTAATTATAACGCTTCCTCCAGTGAAAAAAGTCCTGTTGTCCTCTCACATCAAAATCCACCAACAAGTTTAAGAACTGCTTCTGTTTAAGACTGTTTTTGAAATGTAAACAGTTCTGAATCTGGGCACATTTCTCTCCTGATTCATTACGTATTCACAATATTATAAGGATTTTAAATGGTAGCAATGGTTTGGAGTAAAAAAAAGAAAAATACAATACTCGATGCAACCGTAGAATGGTACATTTCAGCTACTCACCGATATAATTACTCATCATTAAATAGTTTCAAGCTATATCCTGTTTAACTTTTTACAAAGAAAAGAAAAAACAATTTTTTTTTAGTGATGATAATGAACTATCACAACTATTGTGTCCTAACACAATTCCATCCAGAATAACCTCAAATGACCTTCTTTTTATACATGCTGTAGATATTTACTCGTTCCCCAGCAGTTACACGATATCTTGTCAGTTAGGTTACAACGCTTCCCTGCCAAAGATGAGTTTTTACGGCAATCCATGTTTTAGATGCATCATGGTAAGGAAACCCTTAGTGCATGCCCTTAATGTGTTATGGGAGTCTACCGGCTCAAAAACATGATGATCATCA
>JAUCMU010000447.1:0-12663 GCA_032275025.1 Enteromius treurensis | reverse complement strand
GTCTTTGAACTGCTTCACACGAGTCGTTTATGAATCATTTAGAAATGGGGTAAAATTAAATCTATTTTTAGAGAAAACTAAAGTGTTTTTTGACCTTGCATGCACATAAACCTGTTTTAAGACACTCAGAAAACAATATTAGCCACCTTTAAAATGGCATAATAGGGGCACTTTAAGCACCTTTATTTTAAAGAGTGTAAATGAACTTTCTTATACATTGCCTAGTAGTAGCAATAACAGTACACATTAAAATCATTATCATGAAATACTTTACAGCATTATACTGTAATATTTTAAATGTCTTCACTGATTTAGCTTTCATAGTTTAATTAAACAGTAATAAAATAAGTAATTGAGAAGCAGGACAGTTTCTTATATTTGGTCTGTCTAGTCTCTGTTGATCTTATATAGGAGAAATCAGTGAGATTTTACAAAAAGGGATTTTTCCTTTTCTGCGTGTAAGAGACTGTAAAACACATCTCTAAGAAAGACGTCATTAGTTGTGGATTTGTATTATTAATTAAGCAGATGTGGGAGAGAGTTAATCATGATACAATAACTTGAATTAATTATTGATTCACACTCAAGTCATTTCAAAGGCGTCCTGTTTAAACTAGAAGTGAGTGTGAATGAGATTTGTGAGCAAAGAAGAGCATTTCTAAATTCTGAGACACATTCATATCAAATCTCTCTTAAGTTTAAAGACAAAGTGGCCAATTTCCGTGGCACTAAACAGAATTGCAAACTAATTCAAATTTCTAATTCACCATTTATTAAAACGATGTTACATTCAGCTCCAACAAACACTGCATTTTAATTTAGCACAGCCAGTGGTGCAGAAATAACACTTTAACAGTAATGTCCCATGAATGATGATTGAAGAAACCCATCTTCTACTAAGGAACATATCTTCCCTCGGTAGTGTGTGAGCTTCGTCAGCACAGCAGAAAACCCCAGCATCAATGAAGCCAACTGCATTTGTGTTAAAAGTGCCTGTTCAGCACAAACTAAAATTCATTCAAAACCCTATGCGTGCTGAGGAAAGGCCACCTCCTTACAAACCAGAGTATGTGGCAGATCAGAATGATTTGCGAATCTAAAGTGTGTACAAACTCCTGCACTTAGAGCGGTTAAATAATAGACTAGAGCTGAGAGGACGTTTACTGCTTTGTATGGAGAGAACAGGCACTGCTGCTGCTGAAACATTCACACTGATTTAATATTTACTACACAACACAGAGAAATTGCTTTTTTCTATAGTTTGTTCAATATACAATACAACAACCTCACGTCCCAAATTATGTGTACTGTAAATCCTGTGTATTAATACAGCACTTCTTGCGTTTTTGTCTGTATAAAATTAATTGCTTCTTGATTTCCTAATAAAATCATCTGCCGAAAATGAATGAATGCAAATATATTAAAAATGTCTTGTAATGCAATTTAAAATAACTTTTACAATTATTTTGATTTGCCAAAGAATATAAATGTGACACAACTGACACGTAATAAAATAATACTTTCACATTTTCGAAGGATATTTTACTGTGAAAAAAGTAAATAAAATAAAAATGACTGAATCCCTGTGACATTATTTCTTTATTGCAAAATATGTTTCTGTGGTATTCTACCCGTTTCTGGTACTGGAATCTCTCTGGGGACAGCGGGAGGGGGCTGGGCTCTGTGAGGTCACTTCCTGTGATTTGGGTACACACTTCCCTCTCCGTCTCTCCATCACCCTGGTCAACCATAATGCCCATTTCTGGAATGTTCTCCAATCGTTCATACTGAAGAAACAAATAAGAGGTGAAAAGACTGAGTTTAATCAAAACTTCATAAAAATACAACTCAACTAAAAGACAAAAACAAAGTAAGACATTAAAGAGTAAGAGTAAATATAAAGCTAAAATATTACTAAAACAAACAAAAAAAAAACCTGTGATACTTGTGGTGCTGGATTATACATTAATTATGCTCAAATATTGATGTGCTAATGTACTTTAATGTATGTATTTACATATATACAATAATTCTATCCAAAGCATTCAAAGTATAGATTGGAAATCAAACCCATGATCTTAGTGTTGCTAGTGCAACTGATTGAGTAGCAATGATGTATTAATATGCTGTGAAATCATTTCAGTCTAACTAATATTCCTGCCTGGAAATGTTCTTGAGCTTCACTGCGCTTCAGAAAACTAACATTTGTTTACAGCAGAACGCAGCAGCTGTTGTAGACATGACAGTTGGACTGTGAAATGAAAAATCATACAACATGTGCTCACACTAATTCACACTATTGTTCCAAAGCTGAACGGTTATGGTTCGCCAGACGACCGACTGCCATGAAAGAGACAAACATATCTAAAACAATAAATAATAAAATTGTGACACGTTTAAAAGAGCTCATCAGAAATGCTCTCAGAAATCTCAGAAAGTTCATTATTTCTGACAGTTATAGTTTAATCAAAACTTAAGAAAAATAAATAATTAATATAAAATTACATGTATATAATACATTTTATTTAATTTGTTTTAATATTTCTTGCAGGTTAATTTTCTATTTTTTTTATTTTACTATTATTATTATTATTTATTTGCAAAAAGCATTAATGTATCTGTAAATACATTTTATAAAGTACATTAATACTAGCATAATAATCCATAGTTCATGCAGGAATAATCACACAAAAATAACAATAATAGTGCAGTTGGTAAATGACCATATGTAATGCTACACTGACATTTTTATTGACTTAAAAAAAAAAAAGATGCAATGGTTAAATCTCATAAAAAACTTGTCCTGCTCATCCTCTGCTGACCTCAGCATGAGCTCCCTCCTCCAGTCCATCAGTCCTGCGTCCGAGCCTCCAATGCATCAGGATCCAGCGCAGCTTCATGTACACAATGACCATATTGTGGCGGAACAACCTCACTTCCTGTTGCAGCAGGACTCCTTCCTGTGGCCATGTTGGCTCGTGAGGCTGGAGTCCCTGCAGCTCGAGTCCTCGCCGGGCTTCGGCTCGCCTCCTCTCCTCCTCCTGCACAGGCCAAAGCATTCAACAGACACACAGTTATGGCTAATATACTTGTTATTATTATGACATAATACAGATGCTTGCGATTGCATATTTTTGCTCAGTTTGGGCCTTTAAAATAAAGTAAAAACACATGCAAACTTTTTTTGACATTCAATAAACTGTTCCATTAAAAAACAAAACAAAACACTTTTGAACTATTATTTCATGTCTTCACAGGGTTAAGCAGTGCTGTACCTGAGTGATGGATGAAGTCAAGCAGTCTCTCTCCTCTGCTCCTGCTCTCATCCTCCTGTCGTGGTCCAGACGCAGATGTGTTTCTCTGCTCGGTGTGCTCATCTCGGGCAGGACTGGGTCACGGAACTGGACCCCATCAGAACACAGAACAGCAGTCTCAAAATCCCAGCACTTTTAAGAGAAACACCATCAGTTCTCATGCATGTTTCATGCAGCACGGCAGATGTGAGGTGATGTTCTACAGAAGCTTCTCTACCTTTACATGGACGCTTAGGAAAATATTACACTGCACTCTTAATGGAACAGTTTCCTAATAGACTCTCTGATCTCTGGCTACGAATGCAAGAGAATGAATTTAGTCAGCCAAAGACGGTTCTCTGTGAAAGAAGCTCATAATCAGTTAAAATTAATTTCTACTCTGAAGAAGTAGGCTACTAAAGCTGTGCTGAGCTGTTTGTAAGTGCTAACATATGTCTCACTGTAAGATTCAATTAGGGTTATTAATGTAAAAACTAAAACCATAAAACGTTATCCAAAATAAAATAAACATGAACTAAAAATAAAATAAAATAAAATGTAAATGGTTTAATTTGTACTATTCTTAAAGACAACATTTCTCATTTTTTCTTAAGCTTAAAGACCAAATATACTAAAATACCTCAAATTAATACTAATAAAAAATACTAATAAATAAATATATATAATGTAGAAATTATAAAAAGACAACGCTACAAAAAAGAAAAATTATAAAAAAATATATCTATTGTTATACGGAATAAAATAAACATTAACTATAATAAAATGTAAGATAACATTACTAATTTTTAAGGTAAAGTACTAAAATATCTAAAACGAATCTTAATAATAATAATAATCAAATTAATTAATTATTTAATTAATCAATACCATACAGAAATAGTAAAAAGACAAAATCAGATTTTGCTAAATTTATTTTTACTACCATTAATATATAGATATATACTGTATATATAAAACATCTAAAGTATTATCTAAATATTAACAAAACTATTTTATATCATAGGCTCATATGATGTATACCATCATTAATCATAAAGGCTATACATGAACTACTGAGTGCATTTGATCAGTAACACCAGGACATAATGACAAGAAACTGGGACAAACACACAACAAATGAAATGCAAACATATATATCAACAGATGGCATGATTAACACATACAGCCCTTATTTTCAACAGAAACATCACATTTCCCAAAGCCCTTGCGTGAGAGGATGGCGAGTGATCATAATTCATGACAAACCAGTGTGATTTTAAATGAACACCAGTGATCGTGAGCGGAGTGAGAAGAAAGCAAAAATGATGTGAATTAAGTGATATACTGTAAGTGAACCGCTCTCGGCTAGATCTAGCGCTTCATTTAGTTGCATCGGACGGATCAATGCTGTTGCTGTTCTGGTCTAATAACCTGGTCTAAAGTAACTCGAAGTGCTGTTTTATGACATTTGGCGCGCTTCTATTCGGTTTTATTACATTAGAGATTTATTGCATTTTATTAAATTAAATAAAGATTCAAACTTGGGGGAATTGCTCTTTATAGTAACATATGCCTGAAGGCTTTCCTTTCCCTCTGAAAACAGGCTCTGTTTCAAAACCTAGTGAGCAGCCTTCATAGTGAGCATCATACAGTAAATCTCATATTGCATAAGGAACGGAAAACACTTTACATAGACATCAAGTTAATAGCAAAAGAATACAAATCATAAACAATCGCATTCACAAATTGTGCCAAAGTCAAATGAGTTTTAGTCTATAATAATTAGAAATAAAATATTTATTTAACGTATAAATAAATCTATAAATCAATAAATCTATTTAATGCACTTGTTTAATTCTTTTTTCACTTAATAAATACATTTAATGCATTGCCTTAAATTAATGCATTTGCCATAATGTATCTAAAAATGCATTTTAAACTAGCATAACCGTTGTTTAGGCCAGCTTTTACATCCAGAATGACACCTACACAACGAACACTAGGTTTTGAAACAGATTTAGAGTGTTTGTAGGAGATCTGTCTGACAGAGAAACTCAATATTCACACACTGTTATCTTTGTGCTCAAACACCAGTGCGCTCACATTCATTTCAAATCTAATAAAATCTAGAGCCATATTCATAAATACTTCAGGATTAGACGTAACCCTTATGGTGAATGAACCGAGGTCATTTGTGTTTCACGCCAGAAGAAAATTACAGCCTTGGTTATGTCCAGCTATCAGCCGTGGCATTTTTCTCATGTAATATGGTTGCACTTTAATTAGGAAAACTATAATAGAGTTGTAAAATGTACATTTATTAGCATCATAATTAATATATAACATATTACTTTAATTATTAACATTAATTATATAAGATTTGAAAACAAATGTATGATTATATAATATTGAATATATATATATATAATTTAATTAAAATCAATTTTTAATTACCTATATATATATATATATATTTCATAATATTAAATGCAATTATTTCATGATCTTACTATTGTAATGCATTTTTAATATAAATGTCATAATATAAAATTTAAAGGTACGCAACGACCTTCAGAGAAAAGCAATGCATGTCAGATAAGTCCGGAACTGTGACAGTTTTCTGAAACTGCAGTCACCATATTACTGTTCCAGCTACTTCTGAATTCCCACCATGCACATGAAGACTAACCAAGGCTTTCCAGAAACGCATGAATGGGAATATTCTTTCATCTTAACTAATGCAGCACATAGATCTGTCAGGTGTTTCAGGAAGTCAGAGGCACTGCAAGGACACTTGGAAACGTAAATCTGTCTTAAAGTTGAGAGGGAGATGACTGAGGCACTGACCTCGGGTCTGAAACTGTGGGGCCTGGTGTATCTACTGAGTCCAGGGCATCCCCTGGCTGTCCCGGAGCCCTGTCCAGGGGCCTCCGGGCCACTCTGCCGCTCTAGGCACCACTCCTGCTCCTCCCTGCGCCCGTACTGTGAGTGAGGAGGGGAGGAAAGGGTCGGGGAGGTGGAGGAGACAGAGGGAGGTGCACGGGACCGGTGAACCACAAACAGAATCCACAGACACGAGACGAGAAAGAGTGGAGGGGAAAAAAAATCAAACTCAGAGTGTGAAATGCAAGGGTGAAGGGGTCATCGACACACACTGTACTAAAAAAAAAAAGATTATGAATTAAAAAATGATTGAATGGATAACAGAAAGAAATAAAAAAACAAAGAGAGCCAGCGGGCTACAAGACAAAGAAAAGCGCAAAAAGAAACACCAACTTAAAGATGATGGCGTAGGAGAGAGACGAGAAGAGAACGAGAATGAGAAGGAACAGAATCATGGGCTGAAACATCTGGGGACCGAATGAGGGACGAAGAGAGAAGAAGGGGAGGGCCAAGGGAAAAAAAGAATGCAAAACACTGGTTATGAAGCGCATGCGATGGGGATACATGAGTCTTACAACCAATAACCCAAAATGTGCAGTGACTGACAGCTGGGACTAAACACTAATGGTGTCGCGCCAAATCCAGGACCGGGTCAAAACCCTAACCCACTGCCTTCAAGAACTGCTTTAGGAGTCTTTTACTAATGCAACTGTAAAATATAGCTCAATTAACATTAAGCTATTCATTAAAATAAGAATGATAAGTACAATGAAAATATGATTATTATATATATGTATATAATGCTAAAATATTTTAAAATAGATGACATGCATTGTTTAAATTATTTAAATAAACAAATTTTAATAAAAATAAACACATTTTATTACAAATATATATTTTGTTTTTTATAAAATTTGTTTATTTTTATTCATACTTGTTTATTTTAATAATTCAAACAATGCATGTAATATATATATATTTTTTTCAATCATCGTTAGCTTAACACAAATAATACAATATTAAATTAAACATTCCATTGTTACACAATAAAAATAATTAATATTATTATTAATACTAAACAAATTTAAACTTTGCATTATCAAAACTAATATGAACATCAATATTAACATTAATTAAGCTAATTATTAAAATAATAAATGTAATAAAAATGATACATTTCTAAATAATTATTTGAATAATTAGTTTAAGCATTTTAAAGATAATCATTTAAAATAAAATAATAAAAAGATTCATTATAGCTAAAAACATTTTTTTAAATAATACTAATGTTAAAATTAATTATTAAGATAAGTAATAACATGGTCTCTATTAAGGTAAAAGATAGATATATGCATTTATAATAATTTTCTAGAAACATATTTTAATTAAACTTACTTATTTTAACTGTGAACTTATTTGAATAATTAAGTACATTTAATTAAATTTTACTTAATGCAAAACTCATACAAATTTGGATTTAATCAAATAATGTGTTATAGAATATAAATACGATTTGACAAATATGTTCAAGACATCTGTTTATGAGATACAGTCCTGGTCCTGAAAGCAAACAACTAAAAAACAAAACACACACACACACATAGTTAAACAGACCACAGGTTAAAATTAAAGTTTGATCTAACTTATTATTTAGGTCGACAAGCTAGTATATTAGTAGATTTCTTAATGTTGTTCAGTTGTCAAAAGTTGTCAGTTTTTGGTAACACATCAGAAGTGTAGGACTTTGACAGGGTTTGGATGAGGCACGACGACAGCATGCTGCACGCAGCGAAGCCCAGCCATGCGATGGAAGCAACGCAACAGCCAGCTCAAGCTCTTAAATAAACCCCTATATATGATCATTCAGGTCTGTTATCATTAACCGGTGTGGGACAACTGACTGTTCATAAATGTGCTTGATGAAGAGTGTTAAGTGGTTGGATTACAGACAAGTGATGTGACCTAAAGTGAAGAACCGCCATGCTTTTAACGACGGCTTCCACCAATTAACATGAACCAAATGAGCTTAAGAGCCAATCAGACTGCAATTCAAACCCTTTGAAATATCAAATCACGTTCAGATGCTCAGTTCATATGACAAGCTACTAAAACATCAATGGATGTTAAACCCATAGTTAGACGTAGGTTTGTTGGAAGGTTGACTCATGTTATCATAAAGCAGTTTTAAAGCACAAAGCAGGAAAAAAAGCTACAAGCAGTTCTATGGAAGGCAGCTTTCTGAGACTATTTAGCATATATGACAATTAAACATTTAGAAATCATCCATTGAGACAAAAGACACAGCTACGTTGTTCCTGAGAATGATCAACCACATTAAAGTCATATAGAATATATAGAGAAACAAGCATTGAGTGTATTCAGAGTATGTTCACGGGTCACACAGAGCCTCTGGGGGTTACTCAGGAAACAAAAATGCAGTGTAAGCACTTCTTATTGGCCATATTTCCTATTAATGGCTGCATGCTTCACATACTGTATGTTGCATCAGCATTAACTGTGCAAATAAAAAACTACTAGATTTGCTCAAGGCCAGACCCCAGATGATGACAAACATTTTACTTCTATTTTAGTTAATGTCAGTAGGCTATAAATCATGCTACATCACTCAGGTCCAAAACTGACAAGTGCGAAATAAAGGAGATCAGTTTAATTTCTGATTATTAAGAAGTGCAAAATGTAAATATGAAAGTATTAAGATCTATATAATGATGTTCTATATAAAGAGTTTGGCCGTTGTGTTTTGTGTATCAACTTCATGCATTGATGCATTACAAATTGTGTTGGCACACAATTTATAAACTGAATGCAAATATGTGCACCATTCAAGTGCTCACAGCTGATTCATGCACTTGTGATTTTAGTGCATGCTGTAATGAATAATATTCACTATGAAATACAAAATACTATCAAAGCTTATTTCTGCCATTGAAAAAAAAAAGTAACGGCAACTTTTTAACTCAAACAATTATGATTTACTGAATTCTCATGTATTTCTGAGTAAACTCAGAACTGTGCAATTGTGAGATGTTAACTGGCAATAAGAAGAAGTGAGAAAAAATTATGAAATGTTAATTCGGCATTGAAAAAAAACAAACGTCTGAATTACTAAAATGTAATCTCAGAATTCTAAAATAGCATCAGAATTGTGAGAATTCCAAAAAAAGGAGTCGGAATTGCAGTATGTACGCTCAGAATTCCAAAAAAGAGCCAGAATTTCGAGATGTAAAATTTAAAATGAAAAAAATTACAATTGCGAGAAGTAACCTCAGAATAAAAAACAAAGAGTCAGAATTGCAAGCCTTAAGCTCAGAATTGCAAGAAAGAGCCAGAATTGCAAGATGTAAACTTAAAAAAAAAAGATAAAAGAATTGTGAGACATAAGCTGAGAATTCCAAAAAAGAGCCAGAATTGTGAGATGCAAATTTAGGATTTTTAAAAAAGAAGGGCTTAATTGTCAGATATAATTCAATATTATTTGCGAGATAAACAGTCATAATTATCTTGTCACATTTTAATTCTGTTGGAAGAAATAAGCTTCAGTAAAATGCACTTTTATGGCTATAAGAAATATTTATGGCTGGCAAAACTATTTTTCAGTTCGCCCACTATTGGCACTGTAAATTTTGGACCCTGCAAATCAATGACAACCAAAACAATACACATAGCCTTGTGAAGCCATGCGGGAAATACCCCTGCCCCAGCTGGAGACAAGGTGATTGTGAGTAAGAGGATGGGGCAGGAATAGACGCAGGTGCTTATGAGCTGCATTGAGGGGGGTTATGCTAGGAAAGGAGAGGAAAGAGCATCTTGGCTGAGCCAAGGGAAATGTGCATTGCATTGTGGGGTAAAGTATTCCACAAGGTGTACCCAATTGTTTACTGCACATTTTGGCAAATGTAGTAAAACAGGTCTTCTGAGTAGTCCATGCATGCAGAAAACTCATGTACATATAGCAAAAATAGCACAAACAATATGGTGTTCTCAAAAACAAACTAAGTGGTCAGTTAATATTGGTGAGTGAGTGATATTCTCTGATGTCTGGAGGATTTCTTGTTCAACTGCCTGTATTTATGCTGCTAAAGGTTTTTAATGTCAAAATGAATTAAAAACACCCAACGTCTTTGCAACACTGTGTCTTTTTATGTTTTCTGCTGGTATCTCCCATTAATCTTTCACATGGATCACACATAATTTGCAACAAAAAAAAAGAAAAGAAATATCTCTGATGCTAAGGCAACTGCATAACCAGTTTCTTAATCAAATACTCTGTCTAGAGCTCCATACTTTAAGCAAGTCTGCCTATTTCCCTTCTTATCTCTCTGGGTTTTTTTCAGATTTAGGATGAAGAGTCATGCCAGCCAAATTGGTTAAATAGCTTCTTTTGTGGTGCATTCATGACTTTCGATATATGATGCATGAAGATGCAGAATCAATATAAAGGTGTATACGCATTCTCAAAAAAGGACTTTCAAATGAGGAAGCAGCAAAGGAAAAAAGGAACTTGCCATGTCATGTGATCGCATGTGACAGCAAACACTGAATAAAGGTGAAAAGATCTAGTTGCACATAACCAACCTGGAAGTCTGTCACCAGATCCCTTCCTAGTGTCCCAATGGGCGAGTCCCTAGACATGGAGGTAACCGTAGAAAGGAAGCTGCTAGATTCGGTGAGGTTGGGCATTGGGGAAAGGTCATCGACGCGGTCCCTTAGACCCTCCCCTAGGTGGTCCACTTTGTCCATGAATTGCTGGAGTTCCGAACGGAAAGCCCTCATGCGGGTGTTGATGGAATCCAGCACCTGAGAATCGGGTTTAGATTCAGCAGAGTCCCCACCGCCTCTGAACTCAGAACCTTCAGCAAAAATCTCCCCTCCCAGTACAACTAAATGACCTTCTCTGATCAGACTGTCCGTATCGCCGATGAGACGCTCCACCGTTTTACCAAGTCGCTCAGCTTCACGCCTGACGTTGTTGAGCGACTCCCTGTCTTCCCGTCTCCTCTGGGCCAATTCTGCCACTCCCAGTTCACCAGGATCTGAGGGTTTCTCGCCACTGGCGAATCCAGAAGTCGCCGTTTTCTCAAACAAGTCATCAGAGTCGCTTTCCCCACCAACAGGACCTTCACGTTTGGGGTGGAGAAGCAGAAGCCTGGCAGTCTCGTCCTCATCTGGTTCCCTTCGCCCGGGATCACTATCCATGTCGCTATCCCTTGGGCTACTGGTGCGTATCCCCAAGTGTGCCGCCAGATCACAGCGTTGCATGTTAGAGATTAGCACCCGGTTCTCGTACTGCAGCTTCATCACTTTACCACTTAGCTCGTTGATCTGGAGCCTTGCGGTTTTTAGCTCCTCTTGCAGAATGGTGCCACTCCCGGTTCCCAAGAAACCATTACCTCCAGGTTTAAGCGTGCAGCCATTTCCACCCTCGGCTCCCTCGGACTCCCGGTCAGCTTGGCTGGGTCCAAATTTGAAGCGGTTAAGCTCGGATGTCAGCTGCTTGTTGTGGTCCTCAATCTCAGAGATGGAGCGCCGCAGAAGTTCCGCCTCCTCTTCCACAAATTGCAAGTGTCTCCTCAGTTCACTTGCAGATTCCAGGGCATCGCCACTGTATGGTGAGGTAGGGACACTCGAGAAGGGTTCGCGTCCAAAGCAGTCCCTCTCATATTGGCAGCGTAGGTCTTCGTTTTCCGCCCTGAGCCCGCGGTTTTCCACCTCCAGTTCAACAATCTTCCTTCCCAAAATGTTGGCTTCCTCTTCCACCAATTTGAGCCGTAAACGCAACTCGGCTTCCCGAGAGGTGTGGGGGCCTCCACCAGTCACCTCCGCCAGGGACAAAGGGCTGTCCACGTCGCCGTATACCGATTTATACTTCTGCAATTCTTGCTCCAGTTCATCCTTCTCGCGGCCAAGTTTTGCCATCTTTTTACGCATAAGAGCAGATTCTTCCTTGGCAAACTGTAGCTGACAGCGCAGATCAGCACTGTCCTCCTAGAGAGAAAGAAATATGTGAATGTATAAAGCAATACTATTCATTTCAGAATGGCCTAATCAGGCTGGACAACATAGAAAAAATGTCTTGAGGTTCTGTTTTCTACATACGTAACAAGTAGTGCATTTAGCATACTGCGCATGCTTTAAAATAAATGTTTCCAAAAGGAGGTTTTCAAAGTCATGCCATAGAGTAACTATTTTGGGTTCTCCAAAGAACCTCCTGAGAACAATTCTTAAAATAAAACTTTTTATGCAAATAACTTTTTCTAAAGAACATTTTCCAACTTTAAAGGATGTTTTATGCACTGTAAAACTTGAAACCACAGATGCCAATAAAGAGCCTTTTCACTGTTGTGCTGATGATACTCAGCTCTATATTTCTTCTCAGCCAGGAGAAACAGACCAAATTGAAAAACTAACGGAATGCATAGCTGATATAAAAAATTGGATGTCAAGTAACTTCTTACTGTTAAATTCT
>JAUCMU010000446.1:0-36299 GCA_032275025.1 Enteromius treurensis | reverse complement strand
ATATATATATATATATATATATATATATATATATATATATATAATAGATAGATAGATAGATATATAATAGATAGATGGATAGAGGGAGAGTTAATTTATAGTTCTTTTCAAAGCTTCAATTTACTGTCAAAAAACGTCATTACTGTTCATTACTTTAACAAATAAGTTATTGTTAAAAACTAACCAAAATAAAAAATATTTATCCTACAATATCTGCACAGGAGACACATTGTTGTTTCCAAATAAAAGGGAATGTATCGTTATCGGGCTAAAAAAAAACAACCCCCCCCCAAAAAAACAATCAGTATATCTGCAAAAATTCAATATTGTGTATCCCTAATTTAATTGCTATGCCCAAACTTGTAAGTCTCATGGAGTTCTTATTGGTCATTTAACAGTTTAACAGTCTAAAATATTGGAAGATATTCTTCAAAAATCTTTTTTGGTTTCCAAAGACGAGAAGAAGTCTCGGGGCTTTGGAGTCCTAAGTAGGGTCGTTCTTTAGTGCTGAGCTCTTGCACTGATATACGTGTTCATTAGGTGTGAGCCACGGCAACTTTTATTTCCACTGTGCTCTGCTCTTTTGAATGTATTCTGTGTAGGAAGTGCCAAGGCCTTGCGTCATTTCCTCAACCTTCTCTCTCAGCGCTTCTGGTTTTCTTTTCTATTTCCCCTCTCCACCCTACACCTCTGTATCTCACCGAGCAGAGAGAAACACTTCTCCAACAGCGCTCCACATCCCCCAACAACAAAGTTTGCACCGTCGTTTGAGAGCTACGTACCGTTCGTTGCAACCAGCAGTCACCCTCTCTTGTCCGCACTGGACCAACGTTTGCTCTGGAGCAGCTGAGCAAAAGAAGCAACTGTAGATCTCTCCATCGCCTGGCCTACATTTTTGGGGGTGGGGAGAAAGCTGGAGAGTGTTGCAGCGGTGGTACTTGGGGTTTTAATTTTAGCCTCTTCGAGACCCTCTACCACGACAGCTGTCTCCCTCCTCCTCCTCCTGTGACAGAGCAGAGTCAGGAATAGCCTATCACTTTGCACCTCTCAGAACTAAGGCTGTCGGTTAGTGTGACGCGGGTCTTCTGGTTCTCAGGACCGTCTCTGTGTCTCGGACACACACATACACTCACTCGTCTAACCGCTTTGGTTGGCGCTCATCTGCACTCTGACCTCGCTTGGGAGCGAACTTTCAGCGTTTGGAGCTGCTGCAAAAGATCTCAGGTGAGGTGGCGGATGTTAGATATGTTGATCTAGACCTGTGGAGGAGTCTGTGGGCTTGAAGTACTGCTGCAGTCTGGACCCAGGCCTGCTCTGTCACTTATTTTTAGGTTGTATGTGATGGCATGCCGGGAGCAATGAACGAGGCCAACCAGTGCTAATGATAAATGTTGTTAGTTAGTTAGTTGAGCATTTTCATTTGAAAATGTAAATTAATTTAAGGTTTTTCTCATCCGGTAGTGTTTGGATTGTGGATTTTGCTTTGTAATAGGGTGTTTTGAGACTGGAATGGGCCGCCGGATTGGCATTTTTGAGGAGAAGTGCTGACGGGCGTCAGGCTCTATAGAAGCCTTTGTCTGAGTCGGTTTGCTCTTGTGGAAAAAGGTAGTGCCATTTCAGGTGTCTGGTTTATTTTACTATTGAGATGAATGTTTCAAATCAGCCTCGGTTTTGGACTTTTGTTTGTTTTTCTATTTAGTGAGTGTCGAGTGTTTGATAGATGAAGTCAGGGGGTTATTTTGTGTATACAGTCACTGGATCGTATGCTTCACAGTCTGTCTGCTGAAGCTTTTATTGATGTGGCCATAAACTTTCAGCTGTTCACTTGCCTCTTTTGTTAAGCTAAATTGGATTTGTTTTGGAATGGCTCTTCAATTCTCAGGTGAACTATAATTTGGTTCAAGAAATGAATTTAATTTTAGTTAAATAGCGTTTAACCTCCATAAATGCATAATTGGCTACTGTATATTAATCATTATCAGTTAAAGCTGTTCAATTCTGTTATGTTTTGACCGCTTCCATATGCTTCGTGTAGCCTTGTTATACATTAACAAATTATATGCTTTATACTGTTAACAATATTAATGACACATGCTACGAAAACATGTCCAGTTGCATTTGCTTTCCATTGGAGGAAAAGGAGGGTCATTTGCTTTCTTTTAGGTTCTACTTTTGACGGCAATGTGGAACATGTTAACATCAAAAATGTAATTATTTTTAGTGCCGTCAAACATACATAACATACATACTGTTTGTTTGTACTGTTTATTTATTGTGTATAATATACGAATACACATACATACAGTATATATTTAGAAAATATAAATGTGTATATGTTAAATCTAGGTTTTGTTGGATGAAACATAACATATTTCTTAAATCTGTACATGTGTGTGTTTGTATTTATATATACATAATAGATATACACCATACACACAATCATTTGACAGCAGTTTTTAATTTTTTACATTTAACTAGTTAACCAGTTTGTTACATGTGAGCTGCCCATGTGGTAGCTCTTATAAAAAGTCTGTGCTGTCAGTATGACAGAGCTCTGTTAACAGATAAGCATGCCATGGGTAACTTTATATAGCTACAGTGTGTCTGTTGGCTGGAAGGGTTGGTGAAGGGTCAGTGAGGGTCTTTAGGGGGGGATCTAGATAAAGGGTTAAAGGAGAGGACGACAGCCACACAAGACGGGTCTAGTGGGGTATCCCAGAATAATACATGCAGCTGAGGCTGTACAATGTAGTAGCGTCATAATACGTTAAAACTACTTTGTGTTTACTAATAAAAGCTCTCTGGCAGTTGTAGGAGTGCATGTTCTGTCTATATCTAGCTTTAAAAATAATTATTTATCTATCTTGGGTGTAATGTCCTTTTGAGAGGGCACTAGACTCACTGTTTTTTATATCTTCAGTTAAATTTTTACTAATAAATACAAATAGATTTAAACTCAAAAGCCTTCAGTGATATAGAAATCAGACTGCAGCTGTACGATGAGCCCTCTTTTTATTCTCCATACGTCTGTCATATGACTCTAATACAGAGTATTTCTGCAATTGGCCTTAGATTTGGATCCTTTTTAATGTCTTGATGAAATAAATTCCCTTAATGTGCAGTTTAGAGCACATCTCAATGTTTAATCATTTCTTTCTACCCAACAGAACCAAGAGCCTCCTCTTCTTTCCAGCATTGTGGGTCTTATTTACCTGAAGTTTGTGACCTCACATAACATAACTGTGAAGACCAGCATCCATTGTGCCAGCCTCTTGTCTGCTGGTCCCTTCATCTGTCACTCATCTTTTCATCCCGCCCTCCCTTCCTCATCAAACCCTTACCCGGCCCAGCCCATGACAGCAGCGTTGCCAGCATGGCATTCTCATCACGCTTTTCCTTCTGGGAGCAAAAGGAAAGTGATGTTCCATTCTCCATTTTCATCTTTCTGCACTGTGTGACATCAGCTAGGTGGTGTGCATGAAAATGCATCAATGCTTTCACTTTTATATCTATCTGTAGAAATGCACCGGGGGTTCGTGTGCACGGTTCATGAACGCACAGCTGCTAACAGCCTCTGGTTAGGGCATGTGTGTGTATGTGTTCCGGACAGATGGAAAACACAAACCATTGTGTGAATATGACCAGTGTGTTTCAGCATCATAAGAGTGTGGGTCGCCAGCTTTCCGCCATGGCTTTTTTGATGACATTTCGAAAAGCTGCCACTGGCTTTAACCCAGCCGTAAACTGATGCTACTGCTTAAAAAGTATAATTAGAAAAGGCACTGTAAATTGGTGCCCTATTAGGTTTCAAAATTGTACGTTTTTCTCCATAGCTTGGTCTTGAAAAATGTCCTGCATGAAATGTGTTGGATACATCTGCATAAAAACCTCAGCATAGATTTATTGTCCCAAATCGAATGCTAATGACCTTTTTACATGGACCTTTATAGATCAAAGAAGAGAACAAGCCAATTCCCAAGAGTTCAAAAGACAATGTAAGTGCCCAGATATTCTGGATACTAACAAATGAAGTATTACTGCTCACAGAGAAGAGAGAATTTGCAAATTGAAAAGCACTCTGTCTATTTGTTCTTAGTTACATGTATCTAATAAACATTTTAAGTTATTAGTTGCAGAATAATAGCTCCAAGTTCACGTGTTTTGACACAGGATGCAGAATTGTTGTCACAGGAAGCTCGTTTCATGGCTGCTTCAACATATACCAGTTTGAGAATGATTGTTTAAGAAGAGCCAATTATGTACCAGTAGGTCTTTTATTTAACGCATATGGACCATTGATTTCTCACTTTTACACCTGCTACATGGTAATTTGCCTCTAAATGGTGTTATCTTAGCGGAGACAGTTTGTTCGATTCTTTGTTGTTTTGTTGACTGACGTGCAGCTGTTGCACACCACCAGCTGTGCTTTGTCGGAGCGCGAGGTTGCTGGTTAAATCAAGGGTCTGCATAAACAGACTTGCTAAATATCAGTAAAACACCTCGATCAAAGTTGTGACTCAATATCTCAGCATGATTTGAAGTGTTAGAGTGGATATTTTTTTGGACAACGGTCTGAATCTAAAATTTGCATTCTGTTCTTCAATTCTTACAATTTAAAGAGACAAGATTTTGGTAAAAAAACAGGTAGTTTATATTGAGTTTAAGCATTAAGCATCAAAAAACTTAAGCATCAGTGAGCTGTGTGCAAAACCTGCTGACAGATAAACATTGTTTATACGGTACATCTCATAATCTACTGACAGAATCTGCTGGATATGTGTGTAGGAGTGAAGAGACGGCGTGGTAGGGAGCAAGACGGGGTTTACTTTCAGTCTGAGTGTACAAATGCATGCTTGGAGAAGTGCTCCATGCAGAAATATTAAGCGCTGAAGCCACTGAAGTGTATTTATGCAATAGTTCGCCTCCTCTGCCATCTCTCTTCTCTCATGCATACAAACTTCTGCATAATGTCAACAGAAACCAGTATTCTAATCTACTTCCCTTTCACCTAGTTTATTGTGTTTGTTGGCCAAATGGTTTTGTTTTGATTAATCTTTTAGAAGGAACAATATGTACTACAGCATTTACTATTGTGAGGCAGCCGTTTGAATAGGTTCCATTTCCTAGAAAAAGTTCTGAGATGTTTTTACTAAGTGCCTCCAATCATAGAAGAGCAATTGAAGCAGGAATAGGTGCATAGGAACTGACATAAAGACAGTATTGCATGAGGAAATAGTTGGAAACAACAGTGTTTTGAGATGTGTAATTTAAAGTTCTTTTCAATTATCTTTCCTCACTGAATTTTCTGCGTCTACCGTACCTGTTGGGTGAGTAGTCTGACAGCGATGGCAGCCTGAGTAGCCGTTCCCAGTCAGTCCCCAGCCTGGAACCTGGCAGAGGCCTACTGAGTGCCAAAAGTCCTCAGCCCGATCAGGAGACCCAACTTCAGTTCAGGCGAGTCAAAAGCCCCTCACCCAACAGAGACAAGATGGCAACCAGAAAGTTCTCTGAAGTACCCAAGATGCCGGAGCGCTTCAAAAGCCCTGAGCCTCCGCGAGGTCCCTTGAGCCCTGAACCTTTCCAGAATGGAGAAAGCAAAATGAATGTTACCTTCAATGGCAGTGCTAAGACCACTGCTAGTGCTAGCCATCCAGAGCTTACAGAGGACTTGCAGGGTGCGACCCGTAAGAAGTTGGTACGCAGAGTGGTTAGGAGGGTAGTTCCTGGTGAAGAAGACACAACGACAAGCCCTGTAGCCATGTCTCCAGAACCACCTAAACCTGAACCAGCATCTGTTCCAAAAGTTGTAAAGATGCCTGTGTTCTCCTTCAAACATGATTCCATAAAGAAGGAAGAACGAGATGATATCTCTGCTGGCCTGACAAGTTTAATGACACGAGGCAGGACCAGGGAACCTCGTCCACGCACACGCAAGGATGAGCCTCCTGAAAAAGAGGCTGCGAAACCTGTAGAGAAATCTCAAGAGAAGGACATTTCTGGACCAGCACAAGATAAAACTGTGCCAAAAGTGCCACAGATTTCAGCATCTCCTGCTGCTACCTTGATGACCCCTAAGTCTCCTGTTTCACCACCAGCAGGATTTATCCCAATTCCAAAACCCAACCCACTTACTCCCCCATCTGGATTTGTTCCTACACCAAAACCCTTAGGATTTGTCCCCACCTCTCAACCATCCGCTCTTTCCCCTCCACCAGGCTTTATTCCTGCTCCAAAGCCTTCTCCAGTGACTCCTGCTGAATATTTTCCAACAGCTCCTATTGTTTCTCCACCTTCAGCTCCTATTTCAGATCCCAAAACATTGTCTGTTATCCCGAGTCCTACTGTTCCTAAAGCAGCTGCTACGTCTGCTCCAGCTGCTCCTGGTAAACCCAACAGCCTTAACCCCCTGGCCCCCAAAACGGATCCATTTGCCCCTCCATCAGGGTTCGTTCCCACCAATAAACCAATGACTATGAAGAAACCAGAGGTATTGACCACACTGTTTACTTCGCTGCATGGATTACTGTATTCACTTAACTGTGTGAGGAGTGCACTAATATGTGAATGGTGTGTACCACTAGGACTAAGATGATCCACTTTGTAGTCTGTATGTAGTCTTTAGTATGTATCATGTAGTGGTTTGTAGCTCTCTGAAGTGTTGACGAAGTGAGCTTTTGGTTGTTTGACAGCACCCTTTCCCTAGGCTTCTAACTCTGTCTCTGAGTTGCCGCCTTCTGAGAGGGCTGTGTTTTTCAAAAGCTTCAAAAGCTTAAGTACTGTACATGGTACACTCATTTCCACCAATGGAGCTATTATCAACTTAAGCTTATGATGCTTTTCGGAAACAGCCCAGATCAACACTGGAATATTGCTACTGGAAAAGCCATTTACTAGTTTTGATTTGACATTCATCTGTGTGGACACTTTCGTAAGATCATGGACCATAGGTTTTATGGATTGGAGACTGGTTTTGTGTTGCAACAAACGTAGTGTAGTGAATGCTGGATGGTCGGTTTGGATGGTTTGGTTCTAGAATTTCAAAACTAATTTGTAATTGGTTGCACGGTTATTAACTTCAGTCCTTAAACAATATGTTTGTGACCTTGTGTGTGGTTTGGACATAATATTTAAAGGTGAAGATGGCCGTACGTATGCCACCAACTCAAGCAGGGAGACCTTCTCCTGGGAGCATTTGTAAACCCTCTCTACCAACCTTGTCCAAAAAGGTGTGTGTTTGTGTGTGTGTGTTTTATTAAGCTCACACTCCATAACAGTTAGATGTTATGCCTGCTCAGCTCCGCAGGAAGGGAATGTAGCATGGCTAACATACACGCCCGTGACTTTGCATTCAGGCAAGTTTTGTGTAGAGCTTTTGCAATTTATTCTTTTGAATAAATTTATATTGGCTACTACATAATGTTACTTTATAACAAAGCTATGTGCAATGTCTGAGTTAGACTCACCTCTTTTTGGTGGTCTGACCTATAGGAGAGTGCGCCACTGAGTCCCACAGAAGAAGCACAGAGACGGCTGGAGAGGATCTTTGCTGCACCTGTAATGCCTGTCCATTTCTCCTCTTCCTCCTTGTCTTCATTTCTGCTTCCTCATCTGACTCACTCACTGTCTCTCTGATACTAACATGTGCTTTACCCAGACTGTTTTACATGGCTCTGGCTGTAGACCTATAAAGAAGTCACTTTGAAGCTTGACAGCACTTATGCTAACTGAATACTCATTAACAATGTAGTGTATTAAACCATTTTCTCATGAGGAAAAGGGATTTTAAGGACATTAATGTGAGCTGAGTGACTACATATTACTTTCATATTTAATGGTAATAAACTCAGTCTCTTTGTAAGTAATTTTTTGCTTTTAATCCAAACTCTAGTGAACCTTCCTACATATAGACACCGTGATTCCAGAAAGCTCTCTTAAAAATAGCTTTAGGAAAAGTTTTAAACAATAATATACTAAAATGACTTATTGGTGACTAATGGCTAAATTCCCTTTTAAACCCACCAAAATTTAAAAATGGCAGCCAGTTTGAGAGAAACTCTAATTATACCTAATATTACTCTTGAAAAACATTCAGAAATGTTTTCATCTCATAAATATGTAAAAAATCTTATTTGAAAACTATTTTACCCAACGTTCTATTTATTCTACAATTAAGTTACAATACTGTTTTTTTTTTTGTTTTTTTTTTGCTGTTGTTTGTATGTTGTCTAAAAGACCATTGTTGGGTTTCAATCATTTTCAAGATTTCATATGTTTAGGAGGCTGCCTTAGAGGGTAGCTATCTATGTAGAGAGTATACAACAAGACAAACTCTCTTGGTTTTGAAATAGGGCTAATGGGCTGCTCTGCTAAGAGACCAACAATTAGTTTTTTTCCCTTTTTGAAATTGCTCTGATGTATCCCCTGTTGAAAGAAAAAAACAGCATATGCTATGTTTTGAGCATGGTAGCTGGTTTGTGCAGGCTTAAGCTGGTCTTGAACTGGTTAAAAGCAGCTTGCTTCTGGACCTGGAGCTCATAACGGGGACCAGCTTATAACCAGCTCATGGCCAACATAGGGCCTGCTTAAACCAGCTTCCATGCTACAAAACATACATAACCAGCATATGTTGTCACTTGAACCCGACGCGTCTGTCATTTTTATTCTGCTTATATAAACATCTCAACTTTTGCTATGTGCTGCAGTACAGCTGTATTATCTACTGTAGCAAACAGGTTTACATTGGTTCAGGCATGCCCATGTCACCTCCATGTGTCTGCTGTCCTTTCATCTGTGGATACATGTCTCATCTCTACCTCTTTCTTTCATCCACCGCTGTCTCTGTGATTGTTTGGCTGGCTGGTCTAGCTGGAACCTGTGGCCAGTGCCTCTGCGTCGTCTCAGGTACAGGGCCCCTCTGGGCACGGCTCTTCCCTCACAGCGCCCCTCCATGGCTTGGCCGGAGTGTGCGCTCGCGTGGCCTGTTGGAGTGTAAGATCTCTGTTCCTCTTTCTAACCCACCCTCATACATGGCTCTATATGCTTTTGTGCTTGTGTTATCAACCTTGAGTAAATGTTTACCTTTTTTATTAAGACAAAAAATGTTGTCCGTACAGCTACCTGAGCTTGATTTGTTTATATATCATATCTTTAAAAAGTAGGATCGCCTGCTTGTTTATTGTGCGTGTGCTGATTTTAAACCAGTGTTGATGCAGTGCATGGTTATTTAAGGTTAGATGCAACTGCATGAATCCTTCAGTGCGAAAATGAATTTGCTTCCGCTGCCCCACTGATCAGCTTATAAGTGAGTAGCAGTGGATATGAGACTTTGATTTATGAATATCCCTGTTGTCTCCTCATGCCTCCTCAGGCTCTGAACATTACCTCATTCATGCATTACCTCATATAACCAACATAGTGTCTTCTTTATATATCCTTGTATCACCTTTCTGTGTTAATTGTGCTATTGCTAGCATAAATCGGGATCTGCTCAGATATGTTTTATTCTTTAATTTTAAATGGTCACACATACCATGTTGAATTTGAACAAAAATGTAGCTGTACAAATATAGGCCGTTATCTTGAAAATGTGTGTTATGTATGTACAATATACATAATCGTAAAAAGTAATACAAATTCAAATATTATTTGGCTTGTTTTATTTTTTATTTAATACAACCTTTACTAAAGATGACCTGCTCTTGACAGGTTTCATGAGATTCTCCTTGCTAAATGTTGACCATAGAGCCTGGTATATCAAATGATCAATAACCATTTTTATTCACAGGATGCTTTCGATGCTGTGTGTGTGGCGCTGAGGCAGGTTATTAAACTGATGAATGTGTTTTAAAGTTAAAAAGTGTTATGATGTCTAACGCTGGTCTTGCTCCCTCATGCCGACCTGCCGTCTCACAGGGACAGGTGGAGGAGGACCCCGTGGCACTCCTAAAGGCAGACCATGCTGCTGCCGCCCATCCTAAGGTCTGCTTTCTGCTTTGTGTGTGCCGTAGTTCACCTGCATTATCCCACCCTTGACCTGTCGTGTCAGACTTGCCCTTGTGTTGTGTAGTGTTGTGCTTGCACCCATCCCATATCATCGACAGCACCCCTACCGTAGAGCCTTGATTTGAGAGAGAAGCACTCACAGACAATCTGGGTTCATCTAACATTTAATTAGCATTGAATTGTTATTAACCATGCTGTAGTGTTTCTACCCTTCCTTCACGTGTGCCACTGTACTGGTTTATCTACAATAATAACATGGTATACTAACCAAACACCAGAGGAGGGAAGCTTGTGAACTGGAACACAATCAACGGATTACTGAGACACTATCTCTCACTGTCAGCCCTTCACAGCGGTAGAGTTCACGTTCAGACCAGTGTGTGTAGGTCAAGCATGAGTGCGGAGAAATCAGACATGCCCAGACAACCAGAACATCGGGCTTGTAATCTGACCCCGTCCATCATTTGATGCCCGAGTCGGCTTCATCTACACCTAACGTTAAACTCTTCCCATCTTGCATGACAGGCCACAGCATTTTAAGCTCATTTTCCACTGTAGACAATTGGGAAGCTGTGCTTTTTTATTTTTTGAACTGATCTGGGACCTCCATGTATTCTGATTGTTATTCTGTCAGCAGAGGTCTCAGATCAGGGTAAAAAGACCATTTTTGTATCATTGAATGATAACAGGCTTTCTTTGATAAGAGTGGACAAATGCATGGAGTGGATTTGAAGCGTATCAGTGATGTTCTTGTTCAGTAGGCCTGCGCGAAGCCATAAATAATGAGTTCGACTGATGTTTCTCTGTCCTTCACAGGTGAAAACAGAGGAGCAGATCGCTGCAGAGCAAGCATGGTACGGTTCGGAGAAAGTGTGGCTGGTCCACAAGGATGGATTCTCTCTGGGTTAGTATGAAAGCCATGCAAAATGAACTCCGAGAGTGTTATTTTAAATTGAATACAACAGGAAACTGCATTTTCTACTCATTTAATTTCCATAATTCGACATATTCCTATGTGAAACTAGAATATTGAGCTAGAGTGGAAGAGAGAGTCATTTTTGAGGTGGAGAACATTTATTGCGTTTTGATGAAAGATTATGGAAACATTTTCTCCTTTAGAATATTGTGCATTTTATGCCATTTGTAATATTATGGGTTTCATTACTATTACAATAAACAGTGCTTTAATAGCACTAGAAGTCTGTTTTAATTTTGTTTTCCGGAATGAGGCTGTGTGCAATCAGAAATAAAAATATTCACTGTATTCTCTGGTGATTTTTACAGCCACTGTTGTGAAGACAGAGGCTGGCAGTCTACCAGAGGGGAAAGTGAAAATCAAACTGGAGCATGATGGGACAGTACTGGACGTGGACGAGGATGACGTAGAGAAGGTCAGTTGTCAAGGCTGATTAGGTTTGTTTCAGTAGTTAACAGTAGTTAGTCGTGCACAAAAAGTATTCCTGTAGCTTCGTAAAACTAAGGTTAAACCACTGATGTCACATGGACTATTTTAACAATGTCCTAGCTA
Source organism: Enteromius treurensis (assembly GCA_032275025.1). Lineage (NCBI taxonomy): Eukaryota > Metazoa > Chordata > Actinopteri > Cypriniformes > Cyprinidae > Enteromius > Enteromius treurensis. The sequence continues at coordinate 24,769 of JAUCMU010000446.1, read as the reverse complement.
CCTTTTTGAGCCTAAGTTTCAGTTGAATTGCTGTCTATGCAGGGTCAGAAAGCTTTTCGGATTTGCTCTCCAAAGATCGACAAAGGGTCATTTTGTGCTGTGCTGTATTTTGAGTGCAACCAGAAAATAAAAATGCAGTACACAATCCAATCTCATCTCATTTCATCACATTCAGTTCAGATTGCACAATCACAACGGAAAACAATGATTCCTTTCACTGTGGTGTTGTGGAATCAACAGTCTTCAGGTCTGCAGGGCTCATGCAAAAGGTTATTTGCAGAACTCTTCTACTATCTGGCCTGAATCCAGAGCCAAGTGAGGGTTAGACAGGCACAGGTGGGCCCTGGGTAATTTGCACAAGGTGGGAGAAAATGATGCCAAGATATGGGTCGCAAAGAAACAGGTGGGATTTGGCCTAATTTTTAAAACAGACAGATTGGCTTGTATAGACTCACTGAGGAGTCTAACATCATAGTATCTAATAGAATTTCAGAGTTTGCACTATTAGGTCTTAATGATGCATATGCATCATGCTAGGAAATATTATCAGGTCACTTCCTGCCTGGCACAGTCAGTGATGGGCAACCTGGAGCTGATGATTTCCATAATGTCAAGGCTGACCTCAAATTAAGTTTTATTTTGAACCATCTGTTCACTGAGGGAATTCCTAAGCTGTATCCAGAGTTGAGTTTGACAAGTTTTAAACTGCATTAAAGACTCTGCAAGTAGTCTTAAGGCTATTATAGCTTAATCACATACATTTTGAAACCTCATACTATATTTCTTTGTTTTTCAACTTTCCAATAATCAGCAGTCGGAATTGTCTTGCATTCTTTGACTTTTAACATTTTAAATCTTAATCCAGGCAAACCCGCCTTCATTTGACCGCTGTGAGGACTTGGCAGCTCTGCTCTACCTGAACGAGTCCAGTGTCATGCATTCCTTGCGCCAGCGCTATGGAGGAAATCTCATCCACACATACGCAGGTCCCAACATGGTGATCATCAACCCTACCAGCGCCCCCTCCATGTACTCCGAGAAGGTGAGAGCCTTTGTTTTCTTTCACACATCCAAATATGCTACTTTACTATATATAGTATACTCAATATTCATTAAACAGTGAGCGACAAATACGCACATAACCTCCTAGTTCAATATACTCTTGACAGCGTGCGATTTATAAATGGAGCTACTCACTGTGGCAGCAGTGCAACGCGTCATCGGTACCATATTTTCTACAGCTGTCCCATCGTCAGTTAAACGCAATAGGAAATGGCCAACTGAAAGCCGTAAATGAGCTTTATTGGTTTTCATGCAAGATAAATTACTACCCATAAAATGTAATTACAATCCAAAAGAGAATTTATCTCTGTCATTGGTCCTAATTAAGTGATTTTGCATTATGGATCAAGCTGATTATGTGCTGTGATGAGATGATATATGATATATGCGAAAAATGTTATTGCACTTGTGCCGAAAAGATGGTTTGTACCTACTTTCTTTTCAAATTAACAGCTATTGATTTTCCCTTCATTGGAAAATGAATGTTTATGGGTTTACATTTGAGGTTTCCATTATTGACTTTTCTGTTGTACAGAAAGTAAACTCTCTGTAATACATTGAGATTATTAGATTATTAATTTGGCCTGTAAACTCCTTGCTTTTGTTTTCCCAACAAGGATCTTCATTAAGCTTGTCCACAGACTTTAGTTTTCTTGGGCAAGAGGCATAAAGAAAATGAATATGTTTGTCAGACTGTTAGAATTTTATTTTTGCTCTCTGTTATTTCAGGTGATGCACATGTTCAAAGGCTGTCGGCGGGAAGACACAGCCCCACATATATATGCAGTGGCCCAGTCCGCCTACCGAAACCTTTTGACTACACGACAGGACCAGTCTATTGTGCTGCTGGGAAAGAGCGGCAGTGGCAAGACCACAAACTGCCAGCATTTAGTCCAGTACCTGGTGTCCATCGCCGGCAGCAGTGGAAAGATCTTTACTGGTACAGAAACAAGAGCCATAATTATCTCCTAGCATTTCTAAAAGTGATTCTAGTGATGCACCAACATTTTGGCAAATGGTGTTTGCTTAGATTATTTTAAATCAGTAACATAAAGAAAATGTGTTATCTTACCTTAAACTTAACTTAATATGACTAAACTTAACGTAACGTACTGTAATGTAACTTAACGTAACTTAAAGTCTGCATGAAATGGAGGTTTGTAACTGATTTTACTTCAGTACTGTGACGTCCTTTCGAGAGAAACAATATATTGAATGAGGAAAATAGAGGGCGTGGCCTGTTGATTGATTGGATGTAGTAAAGTAGGTGTTTCACTCAGAGATGAACACTGAGAGTTTGAGGGGCGTGGTTAATGATGTCATACTCATGCCCAAGCTGTCAAACTGATGTCATCAGAGGCGGCCGTTACTTTAGAGGGGAAGAGCATTTTCAGAGAAAAAATTCTGTGGATTGACTTGCATGAGTGGCTTGTTCACCACACACAAAAAAAAGCTTAGCTAACAAAATAAATATCCTTAACCTCCAATCTGAAATTTGCATACATTTGTAAAAGTGCAATATAGTGTAAAAAAATTTTTTTTTCTTTTTTTAGCCAAGCTAATATTGGAAAATATAATATGGTCATTATGCATTTCCATTTTTAGCTGCATGGTGTCTCACCATGTGCTTGAAAAGCTTGAACAGCCTGTGGTAAAGGGTGAGTGGAAGGGTGTCATGCGGTCACTGGAAATGGGCTTGTATAGAGTGGAGAGAGTGTGAGCGTTGGGAAGAGGGTGACAGATGAGGGCTGTGCTAATGATGCTCACTAAAGCACTCTGATAATTAGCCGTCATCAAAGCCTGCTCAACCCCTGCTTGGTCAATAATGACCTAATGAAGACTACAGTGCTCATCAACTATACCATTAAAGAGGCCTTGGATGTTATCTCCGTATGCTGGACTCTGTATGCAGGATAATGTTTTCTAGTGCGGTCAGTGTTAAAGAGGGAGTTCTTTAGTTAAATATTAATGTGTGTCTCCTCCAGCTGAGAAATGGCAAGCTGTCTACACAATCCTAGAGGCCTTTGGAAACAGTGCCACCTCCATGAACAATAACGCAAGCCGCTTTTCCCAAATCGTCTCGCTGGATTTTGACCAGACTGGTCAGGTGGCCTCTGCCTCCATCCAGGTTTGTTTGGGTCATATCAAAATAATATAAAATGCACACTGTACTCATTTTATGATTTATAGTTAAAATACCCTTTTAATAAAATAATTCTGTAAATAATAATAATGAATAATTAAAATGTTATCTTAATATTTGCAATTCTACTATAGTGCAATCCTTTAATGGGCAAAGAATATAATCCCCTTTTTGTAGTTGCATAAACATTTGTTAGTTGTGTTTGTTTGTAATGTTTTGTTAATCTCTTTCCTTTATGTGTAGACCATGCTGCTGGAGAAGCTGAGAGTGGTAAAACGACCAGAGACCGAGTCCACTTTTAATGTCTTTTATTACATGATGGCTGGAGCAGATAGCACACTTAGGTAATCTCACAATAACTGTATGCATGGGAATTTTTCAGTTATTTAGTTTGACGCCTGGTCTCAGAAAGCTTGCACTAATGAAGAAATCTGTAAAATAGCTGTATAATTTGATAACTTGATTGTATTTAAATTTTCCTGCAGAACGGAGTTGCATTTTAACCACTTTGCAGAGAACAGTGCTTTTGGCATTGTGCCTCAAACTAAGGTTAGTTTTGAATGGAAAGAGATCGAAATAATTGTATTTAATTTGTATTATTTTATTTCCCATCTAATATGCTTTTGTGTGTGTATACACAGTCTGAGGACAAGCAAAAGGCATCACAACAGTTCACTAAACTGCAGGCAGCTATGAAGGTGCTGGGCATCTCTTCTGATGAACAGAAAGCTCTGTGGCTCATTCTTGGAGCCATATACCACCTTGGAGCTGCAGGGGCCACGAAAGGTAATGCAACGCTCCTTTAGTAAAACAGTGTGGCGTGTTATGGATTTCCTTTCAGGCAAACCCAAGTCACTGATAACTCTAGCAAAAAAACCCTCAGCAAAACGTATTTAGAAAGTTTAATAGCTTCCTTTGATTCCAAGCCTTCCCCTTTAAGCCCCACACTGCTGAATCCGTGCTAATTTAGCTCACAAATACATTCGACAGCTTTCTCTTTACACATCAGAACTGGAGAGCTTTAAAAAAAAGCCGTAATGAGATAAAACGCTCCAAACGCCTAACAAGCACAGAAACAGACTTTATTAATTAAGGCCGACTTACTATCTGCTTACTGAGCTCAAACAGAGGACAGACAAGCAGCTCAGGAAACGGTTTGATGTTGAGGAGGTTAGAGAGATGTGTGTTTCTTTAGCTCTAATGAGGATGGATGGCTCAGTATTCACAGACTGTGATATCACTTCCCCCTCATGCCGTCAGAAGATGATGTATTAATGAACCTTTTAATCACCAGATTCCAAACTGCACTGTCTACACGCTGTCTCCAGGGTCCACAGTCATGGGAACTCTGGGAATATTCAAATTGTGTGTGTGTTTTGTCTTATAACAACATAGAAAATAGCTCTTTTTGTGAGTTGGAGTAATTTCCAAGTCATCCAGTGATGAAAGGTTTGGCTTGGATTTGAATACATGGACAGCGGCCTGTTTTAACTGTATGGAATGTGTAATAGTTTGTTGCTGATACATCGGCACTGCAGTAACTGAATTGCTCAGTATCCGCAGTGGTTCGTTTGAGTCTGGTACTCTTTCCTGTTCCTGCACGCCTCCCCTGAGTCTCTCTCAAACAAATACAGGAACACCTTATTTCTGACAGGAGGTACTAATACTGCTACTACAGTGTTCAGGACTAAAAACTACCATTATATGATATCAAACATTCTAACTGATAAAGCTTTTTTGCAACACATTACATCTTCAGGACAGTATTTTAAGTGTTTATAAAGGTGTCTTTGTCTCCTGTCACCGGTCGTATGTGATTGTCCGTACAGCAGGGGGCAGTATTGATCTGTCTTTTTGCGTTAGCTCTGGGTGTTTAGACTTGTTGGTCAAGTCTATTGTTCTTCTTAGTACAGGCAAGTACCTGTAAAAGGTGTCAAATAGTTTTTCTAAACCAACAGCTTAATAAACACTACCGATTAGCTTTGGAGTCAGTATGAATTTTTAAAAAATACTTAAATTTAGCAAGGATGCATTAAAAAGTGAAAGGAAAGACTTTAAAAAAAAAATAAAAATAAAGATTTCGATTTCCGTTTTGATCAAATAAATGCAAGCTTGCATAAGAGGCTATGTTTTTAGATTTGATCAAAAATACAGTAAGAACATTTGTTAAAACCTCTTTCAGAAATAGGGATAAATCTTACCGACCCGAAATGAATGGTAGTATACAGTACATAACCAAAAATCACAATGCGCAGGCTTACATAATTTGCCTTTATTAATTTAGCTGTCCAAGGCAACTGAAGTAAACTACAATGAATAAATAACAATGTAACATGTTCATGGGTTGTTGAAGTAAGGATGTGTCCTATGACATTTTTGCTGTCACACCATAGGACACGGTCCCAATTTTTATTTGTCAACGGTTATTGCCACATTATTTAAAGAAAATACACTTTAAAAAAAATTAGCTGTCATAAACTATTATTGCTATTATTATAACATTTTTTTTTACATTTAGAGATTTTTTTAACAATACTATACAAATATGCATTAAATAAATAATAAAAAAATAAATAAAAAAATAAAAAAATTTGTGTATTGTTAGTCCTGATATATGCTATTATATCCAACCTTTGAAAAAGCGTGCATTTTACTAATTGACAACTAATATGCAATGGATATGCGTACTGAAAATGCACGGAAGAGCCAGTTAATATGTGTATATGTGAGAGTTTGTGTGCTAACAATGACATTTTTGGTTCCTTGTTTGTACAATACTGAAAAACGTCGGTCATGTTCTAACCTCCTCTTCTTTACTTGCATGTTGCATGCTGTTACAAAGCAGAAGCTGATGAAGGTAAAGAGCATGAATATTATATATCAGCACAACAAGCAAACACCTCATTTGTGTATGTGTGTGTGTGTGGATTTATGCTGTTATCGTAGTTGCCAGACATTTCCATTTGCATTCTTATTGTCTTCTTTTCTTTTCTTCTTTCATTTCTCTGCTGGGCTTCTTTTCTTTCAGAGGTTTATAACCATGTCTTAGTCTTGAAGCTTAGATAAAACTTTGGTTGGAATATGTGCGGGTGAGGGAAGGGAGCATCGTAACTTTGTTGTCTTATGAGGCTCAGGCTCTCTGATGTTTCTCCATGTTGTAGACTTTTCATTTCTGCAGTGCTTTTCTGTTGTTAAGACGCAAACACAAATAAAAAGCCTGTTAGCTCTCAGTTCTTGTTTATTTTTGGCGTTCATCTATTCCACCAGAGGCCGACGTTGTTTTCCGACTCTCTCTCTCTCTCGGCGACCTCTTCTGGTTGCAGCCACCTCACTGCAGCTTGCGTGGCACTCTTCTTGTGATTTGCTCGGAGGTCAGTCGGAGCAATATCCGCTGGAAACTATTGAAAACCTTCAAAAGATTTGAAATAGCTGACACGTTTTCTGTGATGTCTAAACATTAAAACTTACAGACATCATCAGAACAATTTTGACAGTTCTGAAAGTGAGTTTTAGGAAGAGTCGGTGGTTCTCAACAGTGGTTGTGCAAATTTACATTGAATATATGGTGCAAAAATTGCTTGTTTTTACAAAAAAAACACCTCCTAATTTTTAATAATACAATCAAATATATATTCAAAATATGTTCAACTAAATATTATTAGATATTTATGTTTAAACATTTTGAAATTAATAATTGCTAATATTAATATTGCCAATTAATCATAACTAATGTTACGCGGTTTGCTTATTTATTAATATTTATTTATTTATTTATTAATTTTTTCTTCTAGTAAGCAGTTATCTTGAAACTCTAATCTATATTTAGTCTCTTGTGGGATGTATTTCCTTTTATCTTTTGTAGTTTTCTTCATGATTTTTTGAGGATGAGGACCTGTCACACAGCTTTTCCATGGCATCTGCTTAATTTGGCAAGTCTTTACCAAGTAACAGATGGATTTGCATGAAAATACCAGTGATTGACTGGATGACAAGTTTAAATAACGAAATATATGGAAAGAATCAAAATTGATGTTCTACATAAGCATAATCCTAGTTAGGTACATTTTATCATGACCTGCGGCCTACTTTATTTGGTAATTGACCAGGTGAAAACCACTCCTCTTCTTCATGAAAACTTTTAGTGTTTTGATCTTTACTAAAAATCTGTATTCTAAAGCTAACATGGCAGTACATAAATGATGTAATCAGCGGAATTGCATAAGACTTTCCTCGCTCCGATACCATAAGAGCCCCACAGTCATTAGTGCTGCTTCATTCGACTTGGTATTTATGCTGTCCCTGTGCATCTCACAGCGGGCCGGAAGCAATTTGCACGTCACGAGTGGGCCCAGAAGGCGGCTTACCTCTTGGGTTGCACCCTCGAAGAGCTCTCGTCTTCTATCTTCAAACACCAGCCCAAAGGAACCTTACAGAGATCCACCTCATTCCGCCAGGGACCAGATGATACTGGGACAGGAGAAAACTCAGGTAAGATCTTGAATAATACAAGACCTCTGATACGAAGGAATTGTGTTTGCTGGCTTTGGCCGTATTAAAATTGATGTTTTGCCTCACAGCTCCAAAGATAACAGCTCTGGAGTGTCTGGAGGCCATGGCTGCTGGACTCTACTCTGAACTCTTTACTCTGGTCATCTCACTTGTTAACAGGTAATGTTTGTTACCTCTCACGGTCAGGATATAGGCTTTTAAATTGCCTAGCTCAAAAAATCCCAGTTTCATTTGTGAACAAGAAAAACGTTTTGTTTGATGACTTTAACATACATTAAATATATATCTATTGTTTGTGCTGATTTAGAGCACTGAAGTCGAGTCAGCATTCCCTGTGCTCTCTGCTTATTGTGGACACACCGGGATTCCAGAACCCAAAGTTTTCCAAGCGGGACCGCGGAGCCACCTTTGAGGAGCTGTGCCACAACTACACCCAAGAACGGCTCCAAACGCTTTTCCACGAACGCACTTTTGTACAGGAGCTAGAGCGCTACAAGGAGGTGCAGCAGTACACCCCGTTACAACTATCAACTATCATATATATATATATATATAAATTATAGGCTCAATTCATTTGGGCTGTGTCTAGCTGAGCTATATCGATTGAGTTAATTTTATTACAACCTCGAATTTAATTATGCAGAATTAACATGTTTGTCTAAGCTGTCATAATCAAATGTGCTTGCTTGCCTTGTTAACAAAATCAATAATCAGGCTAAGTACATGAGCCAATCAGAGATCAGTCATAGAGATAATGTGCTGTAAGCAATGTTCTGGAATTCCCTACAGCCTTCAATTAGGCATGAAATGGAAATCCTGTTCTAAAAATAGATCTGTTATTTAAATGCTTATAATAAATACAGCTTATTGTGACCAGTTTATTCATATATGTTTTATATTTGCATATGTCTAATGTTTTAAAAAAAACATTTTTAATCAAAATCAAAACTAACAAAATTAACAAGTGATGAATAGAAAAAAGTTTTTTTTTTGGATAATATTTATCACGTACATACTGCAACAAAGTAGAAGAATAAAATCTGTTGCTATTTCCATTTCATTATATTATAATATTAATATTTTTCACATTATAAAAATCTTTTTACAACTCCCTCACATAAACAAATAGTAAATATGACCTCACCTTCAGTAACAATATTGGACACACCTCCATTTACAAAACTCCGCCCTACAAAGAGATACTTGTCCCATTGTGACTGTTAAATTGTGACAAAAAGAAGTAACTTCTCAATGTTGTTTAACTTGAATGATTCAACTTCAATTACCGTGCCCTGCTGCAGATCGCGTAAGATGATTGACAGCCAAAAAATGCCACAAAGTGTTCTGATTGGTCAGCACTCATATATTTTTGGCTGTGCACTGTCATTGAGCCTTGCCTGATATTGCAGGACACAGAATTTATTCTGACGTTTGAGTGCCATTCCATACAAATGGCTTACAGCACCTTTAATCAAAGGTCTTGAAAAGATCAATTTTCATGCTTGAGTTTTGATCGATTCTGATTCTAAGCCTCTTACTTGATTTTTGTTACTCGGCCACAAGGCTGAAAATCATAGAACAAGAGAAAATATGGCGTCAGACACATAAAAAAACCTTTAACCCAAAAATCAGTTTGAAATTGTAGCTGACTAATACTCTATCCCTGTTTAGGAAAACATAGAGCTTGCATTAGATGACATAGAGTCCAGTACATCACTCTCTGTATCAGCTATAGACCAAGCCTCCACTCAAGCATTGGTAAGCAACTCTTTTCTCCCCTCATCTTTTCCTTCCTCCTCAGGTTTTTGTAGTGCATCCCAGCCTTTCCCCAAAGGGGCCTTATCTAGAGAATGTGTGCTTTTCAGGTTCAGCAGTGACTTGAATCACTGAGTTTTCCCTCGCCTCTCACAACGTTGGGGAAAATTCAGTTTGACTGCTTGAAAGTTCTAGTCGATGACTTTTGTGTCCTTTTAGTTTGTCGTTTGAGCGCAAACTCAACCTCAAAGTCGTTATCTATTGTGGTAAGTTATTATTCTGTCATATCTAGCCAGTCGTTGCTGGAGCAGCGTGTCAGGCACGTGACTTTCTGGGATGTTAATGAGACCGGAGAGGCTGTTCTTTTTCTCTGTGTGTGTGTGGGCATTGAGTGGGAAGCGGCCTCCCTCTTCCTGAGGCACAGCGTTCAGCATCTTTGTTATTGAAAGCACTTTTGATGACATTGTCTCTCTCACAAAATGTGTCGGATTCATGTTTAATAGTGGAATCATATTGGAATCAATAGCCATGTATGCAGTTTTTATCTTTCGATGTTATTTGTACTTAACATTTTACAATTGATCTATTGCTTTGACGACATTTCATCTCGTATAAATCTATATGTGTACATGTGTGCACCATCTTAATGAATGAATGAATGAATAGATTTAAGTAGCCATCCTTGACTTAAAAAAGGAATTTCTGACGAGCTGCTTTGAGTGGAACTATGAATTGTTTTCAAGGCCACCAGTGGTCACGATCACCAATTATGCATTCGCTACTTGAAATACACAGGCCTGTGTTGTCATGTAATCCTTTAAGCCTTTCTCTGCTTTTCAGTTTGCTGAAGTTTTGAAAGAAATTCATAAATTGTCAAATGAGCACTTTAAAAAAAATGAAGTAATTGAAAGCACTCGTTAAAACAACCCTGACGAGTTAATTGTCCTATTTCCATCAGCTGCAGATTGGCTAGAGGTATAGTGAAGATGGTCTCATCAGTGAGAAAAGTCATATTTAAGGACGCATTCTGAGCATATTCATAAGCCAACGTAATTGCTATAAGTTCTTTTCCGCACCGGTCTCATCTGCAGTTATTCGGCTGCCTGCAAAGTGTCAGTGCGGTAATGCAGAACAAGGGAGAAGCCATTACTGGTATTAATTGCTTAAGTAGACAGCCAGAGTGTAAGGTTTAAAAATGCCTGCCTGACTGCCCCGGAGCTCTTACTTAATACAGGCCTTTAATGAGGAGCCCAAGACTAATAGCTCATCTTTTTCCCCCCACGTTTTCTCCTCCTCTCTCTTATTCTATAAAGGATAGTAATTGCTTTCATGTAATGACTAATGTTGTGTTTGAGGTCATTATCGAAATGTGAAATGAAAAGTAAATTAAACAATGCACAGTCTTGACGAATGAATGTGGCTTGAATTGCAAGTAAACAGAGTTCTTTAGAGAGATTGAGTTGTTACAGCCACAGTGCGGCATACGCCTCTGGGTCTAACGTCTTGTTATTTGCACTGATGATTCATGGGAAGAATCTTGGTGGAATAGAATTTCAAAAAGAAATTGCGGAGAGTGATTAGTCGGTAGTGCTTTCATAAGGTCCTTTTCTAATGGTTTAATACTGTATGTATGTTGTGTGTGCGTACGTGTGGTTGCATTGTCATTCTTTGTTCTGTGTTTTGTCTAACAAAGTGCTCTTGCATGTTCGTATGATTCAGGTACGGACCTTGGCCAGGACAGATGAGGCGAGGGGCCTGCTGTGGCTAATGGAGGAAGAAGCTCTGCAGCCCGGGGGCTCGGAGGAAACTCTGCTGGAGAGACTCTTCAGTTATTACAGCCCTGTGGATGGAGAGGGCAAAGGTCAGAACACAGTACAACTCCCACATGCCCACCCACGCACATATTATAAGACATAGACGTTTGTGTATGGAAAACGTCATGCAACCTCATGTGCTCAATGCATCCCTCAGGCCCTGCCCTGCTGCTGAAGAGTGAGAAGGCACATCACTTCCTGTTGGGTCACAGCCATGGGACTGACTGGGTGGAATATGATGCTAGCGGCTGGTTGAGCCATGCCAAACAGAATCCTGCCTCCCAGAATGCTGCCATTTTACTGCAGGACTCTCAGAAGTAAAACCCTAATGTCTGCCTGCTGGTGTAAACATTTAGCGAGCTCCCTCTCTGTTTGGACTGCTGAAAACACAACGAGAATCATTAATATTTATTGGTTTCATATTTGATATTTTAAATAATAATAATACTTATTATACAGATACTGTTTTTTATTATACGGTACAATACAATTTTTGCAATTTTAATTATATTTTTTTTTATTAAATAATAAAAAATAAGTGTATTTTATTATTTAATTTTATTATTTTATGATTTTTATTCAATATATTATCGATTTATATTTGATATATTAAATAATAATAATACTTATTATATAGATACTGTTTTGTATTATATTTTTATTAAATAATAAAAAATAAGTGTATTTTATTATTTCATTTTATTATTTTATGATTTTTATTAATATTTATTGATTTATATTTGATATATTAAATAATAATAATACTTATTATATAGATACTGTTTTGTATTATACAGTACGATATAATTTTTGCAATACTATGTTTTTTTTAATTGTTTTTTTAAAATTAAATAGTACAAAATAAATGTATTTTATTTTATTATTTACAGTTACCTCCAATTGTTTAGGTTTTTTGAATTGTTTTACTATATGTTCAATGTTTGGGAAGCTAATGTTGCTTGTCACTGAGAAAGGAACTGCCAAGATATGATTGTGTAGAGTGGCATAATTTCTGCTTATTTCATATGTTGCATAATTTACTTGTGGAGGCGTTAAATGATCCATCTCATTCTGTGTGCGCTCTGGCCCTTCTCTCTGCAGGAAGAATATCAGCGGTCTGTTTATGGGGCGTTCAGGGGGAGCCACAGTTTTGTCAGGCTCTATTGCTGGGCTTGAGGGCGGATCACAGTTGGCCCTGCGCAGGGCCACAAGCATGAGAAAGACTTTCACCACTGGTGTGGCCGCTGTTAAAAAGAAGTCCCTCTGCATCCAGATTAAACTGCAAGTGGTAAGTACTTCAAATGTGAAAACTACATACGCACACACTAATGCATTCAAAACAGCTAGACGCGGAGAGCAACGGAATGGAACCTTATTATGAACCTCCATGACTGGAGGTTCATAATATGCACTAAAATATGCAGTAGAAAGCCTAGATAAACTAGTTACCCTTATTAATAAGTGGGCGTGGCAATAAGAAGTGAGGGAAGCGCTCGTTTTAGCTAACTAATGAAAGTGTTCGTTTTGATTTATTGTATTTATTTATTCATTTATTTACTTTATTTATTTGTATTTATTTATTTACTTATGTTATTATTTTCACGTATACGTCATATTGTGGGGGAAAAAAAGTGTAGTGAAAAAAACCCAAACATGGTATGCTCCAATTAGTAAGAGCGGGACTAGATAGTCGTCACTAGGAGTAAGAAGGGGTGGATGAAATAAGAGCTTGTTAATGAGATTGTGATGCTGTGTTTTAAGCTCTTAAACATATTTATTTGCGCTGTTTGCACATCGTCATATTTGCTACTATTATTTTCATCTTCCTTGTGACTGCTCAGGTTGTCATCACACATAGTAAATTATTTTTAAATTGAGACATTGTAAAAAAATAAATTTCCGTACTTAACAAAGAGCTATCGAAATAGAGGTCACAGCACTATCATTTTGCATTTTTCTGGCGAACAGAGGAAAACGTAGCAGCCCATATTTGAAAATGGCTTGAACTTAATGTGACCATGTATTTGTTTCCCGTAGGATGCGCTGTTAGACACAGTGCGGCGGTCCAGGGTACACTTTGTACACTGTCTGCTGCCTAAAGCGGAGACTTCGGCTGGGGATTTGAAGGTGCTGGGACCCTCATCTCGCTCTGGGGAGATAGATGCACACGGAGAAAGCTGTGACAACGGCCTCATGCAGCTGGATGTGTGTTTGCTCCGAGCACAGCTGCGCGGCTCCAAACTGCTCGACGCCCTGCGTATCTACCGCCAAGGTTAGACTTTAAAAAAGCAAGGCATTTCAAACATTAGATAAAGACAGCGAATGACCCTGGTTATCGAGTTGTGACCTTTATTTTAAAGAGAATGTGGAAAAGTGTATGGAAGAGAGGAAAGTTCAAATTTCCATGCAGGTTTGACTTTTCTGAATATGGCGTTTTTTTCTCGAAGGATTTGTTGACCTTTGTAAGACTTATGTGACCAGAAGCTATGTAGTATTCTAGATGTCATTTTTTTTATTCTTAGAGACGTGTTCATGGGCTTATTTTGTTGAGTAGTGTTTTTGAAAACATTGCGGTGAAATCAGCAGAATGTCACAGGAAAATGTTTTGGCACATTTCTGACTAAAGCCCTGAGTAAGCAGAACATTCTCAAGATAAGCGACTGACCCATGCCCTCATCACTGCTCTGTCCTGAACCTCCACAGACCTTGTAGCTTTCTAGAATCACTCGTGTCCATCTCCTGTAACGCTCCTCTCCTCTTCCTCAAGGTTACCCCGATCATTTGGTCTTTTCGGAGTTCCGTCGCCGCTTTGATGTGCTGACTCCCCATCTGACGAAGAAACATGGGCGGAACTACGTTGTGACAGATGAGAGAAGGGTGAGTGTCCTTTTAATGTGTGTGTTTGTTAGTGTGGTGCCATTTGGCTCCTCCTTCATGAGCTGCTCTTCCATGTAATTGATTATGACAGTGCTCAGGGCAGAGAGCTGTGTTGTTGATTAATGGGGCTGTAGTACACATCTTTTCCCTCTTTATCTCAGCTCTTCTCTGGTGACAGGGCAATAAAGGCTTTAATCAGGACCCAGAGTGACGACTCTATCAGTTGCATCCTGTCCTATCATTGACCCCGCTTCTGTTATTGAGACTACAAAGATCTGGAATGTCTTGATGTGAACTTTGTGTATGCAATGGATGTGTGTGTGTGTGTGTGTGTGTGTATACATGTACATTTTAAATATGTATATGTATGAGAGTTGATACAGTATCAGTTAAACGTTTTAACATTTTTAAATGAACACGCGTTTCTCGGGATTTTAAAGATAGATTGATCCAAAGGCACATGCTTAATTGCTTTATTTGTTTGACAAATAAAAAAGGTAATGTATCAAATGGTAATAATAAATGTACCAATTGTTTAAATATAATTTTTTACTATATTTTGTAATAAATATATATATATAATATTAAAAATATTTAGTTTTTTATTACCATAAATGGACCAGTGAACTTTATTCTTTTCTTTTCTTTTTCTTTTCTTTTCTATTCAATAATTTTTTTTCTTTCTCTTTCTCTCTTTTTCTTTTCCTTTCCATTTAATTCTTGTCTTTATCTGTTCTATTCTATTCCATTCCATTCCTTCTTTTCTTTTTTCTTTTCTTTTCTTTTCTCTTTTCTATTCAATTATTTTTTTTCTTCCTCTTTTTCTCTTTCTTTTTCTTTTTTTATTTCTTTTTTGCTTTTTCTTTCCATTTTATAATTTTTTCTTTATCGGTTCTATTCTATTCCATTCCTCCTTTTTCTTTTCTTTTCTTTTTTCTTTTTCTTTTTTTTCTCTATTCAATCATATTTTTCTTTCTTTCTCTCTTTCTTTTTCTTTTTTTATTTCTTTTCTTTTTGTTTTCCTTTCCATTTTATTCTTTTCTTTATCTGTTCTATTGTATTCTATTCCATTCCTTCTCTTTTTTCTTTTTCTTTTCTAATGGAACAGAAAGTGAACCAAATTGGAGTTTAATTAATTCTGAGTTTTATTTTTATTTTTTTTATTAGTGAGTAGTAGATTGTAGTTTAAAAGAATTGAAGTTTTATTTTTTTATTGAAAAAAAAATCTAAAACATAGTGTAGAATTTAATGATTTAGTTTTAAATAAAATGGTTAGTTAAAGTATACAGTGAATCCAATTTTATTTATTTTATAGTCGAAATGGACCAGAGAATTAAGGATAATAATATACAGCAATATACACATATTTCGGTCCTGGTTTAAATAGTTCTATTTGTTAAATACAATTCTCAGCAGATTCCCTATTAGACCTGTGATCTATCTACTGCTGCTCAGTCTGAGACGTGGCTTTTGGCCTGTCTCTCACCACTGAACCTGTTCACCAGTCGGCCCCTGTTCCCCTGCAGAGAGCACTCAATACCTCCCTGTGCTTTTAGCTCAAACTCTAGCCATTAGTCATCAGTCCACCGAGATTTTTTTTAATCCCCTGCCGTGTTGTTATTTGCCTGACATCTTGTCAGGAAGAAAGCACTCATGGGTGAGTGGAAAAGAGGGTTCAGACATTAAGACAGTTGTTTGTGACCTGGTTTTCCCAAGGTGGCGTAGCTTTTGGAAAGAAAGCGCACCCCAGTCAGCACTCTGTCCACTTGGTGCCCCGCTGAGGTAGACAACAGACTACATCTTTAAGTCTGTCTCTGTGTTTTATACATGCGTGTCTGTGTGTTTCAGGCTGTCGAAGAGCTGCTGGAGTCTCTTGAGCTGGAAAAAAGCAGTTATCATATGGGCTTGAGCAGGGTAAGTCATTCCTCACAATACATGTACTAAACATTGATGTATGTAGTTAATGATTTTAGACCTAAGTGGCTCATTACCTGCAATAATTAAGCTGTTCACTCTAGCCAGCAGAGAGAGTGTCTGGCTTGTTTCAACACGCTAACTAGCACTTCTCAATGAAGCCAACAGTCAAGAAACAGTCAAGATTGCGATTACAGAAAATGCAGATATCATATCGGTTTACTCCTGTTGCATCTATTTACAGTGTGTTTTGTAGCAGCTGAGCATTGTAACCAATCACAGACATGTCTGTTGATTTTAAGATCGGGGGATTTAAACTCTTGACATCTGGCAACCGTAACCATGAAAGCCTGTGAAGGCTTCTTACCAATGTAAGACAACACAAATGAAAAAGAAAAATATTGCACAGTCTGAATCAACTGACTTAAGCTAAATAATGGCACTATTGTTTTTTTGTTGTTGTTGTTTTTTTTTAATCATAACCATGAAGCTCTAAATTCATCAAAAAAAAAAAAAAGAAAGACTTCACATATTCAGTCGCTCTATGTTATGGATCAGTGCATTGAGTCAGTTTGTGGCATACAGATTCGGCCTGAGTCACAAGGATCAGTTCCAAACAGATGGCATGATTTCCATTTAGATTGCCGAAACGTTAGCTTCTTCTACACCTCTTAGACACAGACAGACTTTAATCCGCTCAGCTGCTGTGCTCACATCTGGATGGAAAGTTCGGCAGGGAGGGCTTCGGCCAAAAAGACTCGTCTCCTCCACTCCAGCCATGAAGCACTTTCTGCTCTGGGCCGACGCTTTACCCAGAATGCTAAGCTGCAGATGGGACATGGCTGGAATCGTTGGCAGGCCTCATTGGCGGGCGTGTTGGAGCGAGAAAGACAATTATTCTAAGGTTTTTTTGAGAAAACATGAGCCAGGCTGGATGGTTGTGCTATTGCACACTGGGTCTCCCCCTAAACTTCGAATGATTAAAGCAGAATTCCTTTTGTTCATCTTCTGTAGACGATAGATTGTTTCTGGCGAGGCACCGGCTTGCTTTGTTTGGTTTACTGTGGCTTGGCGCACAACGATAACTCACTACAAACACCAATCAGCCTAGCAAGATATTGTGCTTCCAGACAAACAACAGAAGCCTGGAGAGAGAGCCAGAATAATGACATTCTGATAAATAGCTGATTACATAGATGGGAATAGATAAAAACGTGGCCAGGAAATACACAAATGATTAGTTGGCAAACATCATTTTATAATTCTGCTTCACAACATTTATGCTGGATATTTAATTTAATTTTACTTTTTTTAAAAAAAATTATTTTATTTTGTTTAAAATAGTAGGTCTATTATTTATTTTTAAAATTATTATTATTTTTTTTTTAAACCTTATTAAATTTTAAAGGAAATTTAATTTATCTTAAAGTAAAGCTCGAGACTGGACCAGTTTTACTAACAGCTTACGTCTTTTGCTGTTAAAATAGTATTGTCAGGATTTACTAAAAATGCGCAGGGAAGAATTATTGCTGAAAAGGCATGGACACAGTTATTTTTGTGAATATTATTGAATATGAAGTTATAAGAGTTTCCCTATCAGCCACAAAATGTATGGGAGGAGAGTATTTAAAATGAATCATGCTACACAACATTTGCGTTCATTAAATTATTGGTATTTGTACCATTATTTAACAGCCAAACAAAGCGTGTCTTAAAGCAGGCAGCAATTTGTCTTGTTCTTGGTAGATTGCGCTGGTCGTTATAGAAACGACCTGGCTGTGTCTGTTCTTAATTGTTAAATCATCCACAGAATTTTCCCCTGCCGTCGTTGCATTAATGGAATTGCACTAGTTTGCCCTGTTTAGTAAATTTAGCCCTTTAATGTTACTACAGTAGACTTTAAACTAAGTGCCATCTGTACGCTAGAAATTAAGACCTTTTTTTTTGTCAGTGTTGATGTGAACAGGATCTTAAGTCCTCATGAACTCCATTCGCTGCTTATTGAAAACTGTCTTTGTACAGTTGCCACCTTAGTACAATACATCCATCTAAATCACAGACTCCCCCACAGACTTACACACAAGCTCCTCTCTTTGCACTCCTCCATCGCCATTCGTCTCCCTTTCTCTTCATTACGAATGTCATTCTCTTGGTTTCCATGGAAAACGCTCCCATTTGACCCCCGTGAAAAGACCTTTCCACCACGCTGACCTTCGGTGCTCTTGTGAGGGAATAGCCTGGCGAATCGCAGGCCTGCTGGGTGAATGTCATGGGGCGACTTGGCTAACAAGCATCCACGTGCAACAAGGACATTTCTAAACCAGGGTAATTCCTGGTCTTTCACACACAGTAAAAAGTACAACCCCCCTCCACACTTGATCTGCGAGCCCAATATATTAATATATATTAAACGTGGCTTTCAGATTTTTAAAGGATCCTTTGCCAGACCTGAAGTTTATTTTAACAAATAGTCTATTTTCTGCTATACATCTGAATAAAATTAACAGCTAGCTAACAAATTGCTTTGTTCTGGTTTCACCTCAGTCTAGTCTAAACTAAATCAATTTGTAGGTAATTTACTACGAATTGTCATTTGACCTGAAATTACTGTGCATTAAGGTTAAATCTTTTATTATTAAGAAGGTTAAATCAAGGCTGAATCATCAGGTGTTCTGAGTAAATCGGGCCTATTTACTGTATAATTGATATACACTCATTCAGACAGTGAGACCTTGTGAGTTGAGTGTTGGCCAGATGAGTTGTTGAATCGGTTCAAAGGAGTCATTAAATTCAAAGGCGATCATTAGCGGACATGGACGATTGTGTGCTGATCTCGGTTGTAAGGACATCGAGAAAATGTGTCAATAACAACAATTAAATCACTGCATATGTTTTTTGTTTTTTTTTTGCTTTGATTGAAAGTGTTCGTGTTGGTTGCATCATGTGCGGATCGCTTCATGCCAGTTGATTTTGAGGGATGGAGAGTAAAGACAGAGAGAGATCATGTTTACACATGTTCACTTCATGCGTCCTCTCTTTTCAGATATCAGTCTGGTTTGTTAAAACGTTTTCTTTTACACTTAATGTTTAAATGTGTCTCCGCAAAATAGGTCCAAGACTCCAGTCTTCAATTCTTGTGCTATATGCAAAACTAACACAGGCCACGTCAATGAAATCAACAGATACGTGCTGCCATTTATTAATCATCAGCTAATTGCAAAATCGAAGTTCACAACAGGAGAGAGAGCGGTATCAGCTCTGGAAAAATAAATTAGTGTGACTTTATCCAATAAAGATTGTGTGTTAAGGGTCTGCCACTTTGTTTCATTTGCTGCAGTTTGCACGTCGTCTTTCTGGCCGAATCCATGGTGATGCGTCTAACATTAGCTCGGTTATATCCAACTTTTTATCCACCTCCAAAGCGTTTTTAGAAGGCATTTACTCTGAGAAAGTGCATAAGGTGGCCAGATGTAAACAGGCAAACAGAGAGTATTCTCTCAGTTCTTTCTCTCCCTCAGTTAAGAAGAGCGCTGTCTCAAGCCCAGCCATTTATATCACATGAACCAATCAAATACAGCTTTGGTGGAACAAAAATTCGTTTTGGCGGGCGCCAAAAAAATTTAAATGCAGGAAAAACCTTGCTAAACACTATTATCATGTTCTTCAAGCGAGTCTCTGCGGATGATGTAGTGTTTGGCACATGCTCCCTGATGCCGTGCGTAATGTATTTGTGAGTATTTTAGCATCTCCACCTAATCTTACATTTGACTCGAGAAGACCATGAATGAAGTTCTCATTTGGGTGATATCAGGCATTTTTTGCAACACATCTTCAGTGACATTGAGAAATGAAACTCAATTTTCCCTTGCTACTCTCCTGAGGTGGAGAGGTCCCTTTCTGATATTACACCTGCCTGAAAGCAGATAAGTGTGTGTGTGTGTGTGTATTGGCTGCCCAGCAGGTAGCTCAGCCCTGATGTTCTAATTTACGGGGTTGTAAAGGGTTGTGGGGGAGCATTTCAGGTAAACATATTGTCCTTTATTTTTATTTGTGGTTCCATTGGGTTGGCAGTCAAAATGCCGTAGGGTCCGAAAGCTGTCAAACTTTACATGAAAATGGAATCATTTCATAACACTCCATTCTCCCATATGATCTGATGCTTGGAGCTCTGAGAGATTGCCTCCTGTAATAACAATAACCGAGGCTTTACATCACAGAAAGGCTCTGGCTGCCTTTGATGTAAAAAGGAAGATTATACTGCAGAGCTGCTCCAGATAAAGGCTCAATCAAGAGGCATTTGTTGCCATTCCCTCAGATGAGTAGTAATTGCGGCAGTGGACTCTCATTTTCCCTTCTCTCTCTCTCTTTCCCCCACTCTCACTCTCTCCAAAAAAAAAAAAAAAAAATTACATTATATATATATATATCTCGAACCAATTTCCCAAAGCAGTACTTCTTTCCAGCACAGGCTCTCAGGTACACCCCATGTTCTGTGTGGTTTTAATTAGGATTCTGTTCATCTAGATTAATCCATCTTTAAAACTAATAGAATGCTAATGCAATTAAACCATGTCCACAGAGTTTGATGAATGCACGTCTAGGAAAAAAAAGCAAGGTCTACTTCCCTCAAATTTCTCTGATTAAATGGCCTAATGGAGTTGGATTGCGGAGTGTTAATCCAACTCGGTTTGACACCCCCACCACAGAGCGGAAAATTACGAGTAAACAGAGCATGGGCAGAGGTTTAGAGGAAATCCTCACGCTTTCAGACAGGGTTCCTGTAGAACTTATAAGGGAAGTCTGGGACTATGAACTTTTTATATACATCACTCATTTATATATACTGAAATAATGTACGTTAATATGTGTATTTAATTTATTTGTATATAAATATGTTTTTTGTTTTTAATATACATGTATTTTTGCATTACTGGATCTTTAAGAACCATTGATTAAAAGTGTCTGTCAAATGTATTAATTTTAATATTTATTTATTTTTACATATAATATATAAATACATACTTACATACAGTGCCCTCCACTTGGCACCCTTGGTAAATTTGAGCAAAGGTGGCTGTGAAAATAAATCTGCATTGTTTAGCCTTTTGATCTTTCATTTAAAAAATCCACACAATTCGAACCCGTTCATTGAAGTAAAACAAATGAAAATAAGGAGAAATTCTTGTGAAATAAATGTTTTTCTCTAATACATATTTATAATATAATATAATAATAGATATAATGTATTCTGGTTGGATGCCAACTGCATTTCATTGGCTATGTACTTGTACTCTGCACAATGACAATAAGGTTGAATCTAATCTAATCTAATGTTGGCCTCAATTATTGGCACCCCTAGAATTTCTTGTTTCACAGAAATATATATATATAGGAGGGAAAACAAAGCCCAAATTCCCTTAATCATCAGCACACAATGAGAAAAAAACAAATAATACATTTATGATGTGCAGCAAAAGATAATTGAGCTTTACAAATTAGTGAAGTGGCTTTAAGAAAAGAGCTAGAGTAGTGAAAATGACCATTTCCACCATCAGGGAAATAATAACGAATTTCCAATCAACATCAAATGTTACGAAGCTATATTATACATTAACGCTGAATTATATTAATTTCATTAACGCTGTACCATTAACCAAATGTGTCCATCCATCTTTTTGCAGGTGTTCTTTAGGGCAGGTGTTTTGGCTAAGCTAGAGGAACACAGAGATATCCAGACCAGACGCAACATCACCCTGTTCCAGGCTGCATGCAGGGGCTACTTGGCCCGACAAGCCTTCAAGAAGAGGAAGGTAAGTCCTCCTTAGCTCATAAAAAGGAATTTGTAATCTAAATAATTGACACTATCTGAAATATTTAAGACATTTTTGTTCCAGCAAAGTGGAAATGTTTTGTGCTTGAGTGTCTCAGTCTGAGCTCTCAGTGATCGAGTTCATTCGTGGTAAGGTTTGTTTCCGAGTCCATCAGAATGTCGGTGCTGTCTTGAGAAAATCCCTCTGGCTGTGGCCTCGGCTGACCGATAACATTCAATCAGAGCATCTCCAGGGAAGAAGACACCTACCCCACTGCCCTCCATCACAGGCCTATCGATTCTGCGTGCCCTGCACTCACGCCTGCCCCCTCTCTGTCCATTAATTTTTGCTTTGCCACACACTCCATCTCTTTTTGGGTTTAAGCCCTGGCGTCTTGTATTTTGTTCTGCTTTCCTTTCAGTCTCTGATCCTTTGTGCTCTATTCTCACTTTCTCACTTTCACGCTCATGCTACCCTCAGTGGGATTGGCTTAGGATGTGAGGGCCGGTCCTACAGTTGCCTGTGACTCTGTTGGAAGACTGGGCCCCTGTCTTGGTAAAGTTTGTGTGAAAGCAGGAGGTGGGCTTGATGTAAGTCCTCACGCTGCTGTTGGCCCTCGGTGGTCAGCTGTCTTGGCAGTACAGCTTCATCAACAACGTCCACTTCCTCTTTCAGTGTTGTGCACAAACCAAGAAGGCTTTTCTTGGCGACACTTTGTTTTTTTATTTTACGTCAGAGCTCTTGACTGGAGACAAGACTGGATGTTTTGCTGTGAGTAAAGGGAGTTTGAATGAGTTCATTTGCACTTGTTTGCATCGTAGATGATTGCATTTAGATCTGTATTTTGCCTCTTTTGTTTATTAGGGCGTCTTTTGTAACATTGATTTGTAGGTGAGCCTCTTTGTAGCGGACTCAGTAAAAGACATCTTGTGCACTTCTAGATTTGTTTACTTCTTCTTTATAAAAGTTTATGACTTAAGTACGGTGGCTTTCCACCTGCTGGTGGGTTCCCTGTCATGCTTTTTGTAAAATTATTGTCCCAACAAAGAGCCTTGTCTGGATGCCTCTGAATCACAGCAACCTGTTCCCAAAGGAATTTATTTCCTTAGAAAGAGATCTTTTGTCAAGCGAATGTCAGAAACCTGTGCTTCACGGTAGACTGAGAGATCAGTCTAGAGATTTGTACTGGGTTGTAGCTGTAGACTCCTGATGGGCTATAACCTCAGACGCCCAAGGACATGTCAATGACTATATAATAAATATTACATGCAAAAATACCAGCACTTCCTTTGTCTGTAATCTGATTGAATGGTTTTAGGCAATCTCTGGAAGTCAAGGGACAAAAGATGTATCATATCGATCACAAGTGCAATATGGAGTACCTCAAGGCTCCGTACTAGGGCCGTTACATGTTACGCTTTACATGTTACCCTTGGGAGATATTATCAGGAGACGTGGCGTTAGCTTTCACTGTTATGCTGATGATACTCAACTCTATATTTCTTCTCAGCCAAGGGAAACACATCAAATTGACTAACGAAATGCTTAGCTGATATAAAAAAATTGCATGACAGGTAACTTCTTACTGTTAAATTCTGACAAAAACAGAGGTGTCAATTATCGGGCCTAAAAACCCCACATGTAATAATCTAGAACACTGTCTAACACTTGTTTGCTCTGTCAGTTCTTCTTCATCAGCTAGGAACCTAGGTGTGCTGTTTGATAGCAATCTTTAATTTGAAAGCCATGTTTCTAGCATCTATAAAACTGCGTTTTTCCATCTCAAGAACATATCTAAATTGCGACCTATGCGCTCAACCTCAAATGCAGAAATGTTAATTAATGCGTTTATGATGCTTTATTGGGTGGTTGTTCTGCACTCTTGATAAATAGACTACAGCTAGTTTAAAATGCAGCAGCTAGAGTCCTTACTAGAACCAGGAAGTATGAACATATTAGCCCGGTTCTGTCAACACTGCACTGGCTCCCTATGAAACATTGTATAGATTTTGAAATTTTGTTAATTACTTACAAAGCCCTCTTATATGAGCTCTTATAGTCCTCCACGTCTGCTACGTTCTCAAAACTCTGGCCATCTGATAATACCTAGAATATCAAAATCTACTGCTGGTGGCAGATCTTTTTCCTCTTTAGCACCCAAACTCTGGAACAATTTATCTAATACTGTTCGCTAGGCAGGCACACTCTGTCAGTTTAAATCTAGATTAAAGACACTTCTCTTTACTCTGGCATACTTAACACACCAATACACACTTATTAATCAAATCCGTCAAAAGATTGTTAGACTGCATTAATTAGATCAACCGGAACCGGGAACACTCCCCTTAACACACAATGTACTCGTTACATCGTAACGAGAATGGCATCAATGCTATTACTCTGTCTCTCTCTTATTCCATATCCAGATCAGATGGTGTACCAGCACAAAGAGATGAACTTCATTGGAGACAAGAACACCTAGAGGAGCTTCATGGACAGATCGCCAGAAACCGGATGCACACAAACACACACATTACGTATTGTCCTTTATACAATCTGACATGTGCCTAAAATTGAACTGGAAATTAGGTGCTGGGCATCCGGCCAAAGGAGAACTGGCCCCAACTAAGCCTGGTTCTCCCAAGGTTTTTTTCCCCTTTCTCTCATGGATGGGATTTTGGTTCCTTGCCACTGTCGCCTCTGGCTTGCTCAGTTGGGGACACCTGATTTCCAGAGATTATCGTCATCTTGACTACAGAGACCGTCTCTGCATTTGATAAATAAATAGTTTAAATCTCATCATTATAAATTACCATCACTCTGTTCTTCTATTTGATAATGTTCAGTGCTTTGCTACAATCTGTATTGTTAAAAGCGCTATATAA
>JAUCMU010000445.1:0-12676 GCA_032275025.1 Enteromius treurensis | reverse complement strand
ACCAGCAGAGTTTACACGTCACGTTTTGGTAACGGTTCGGCTCGCTTGGAACATCGGCTGAGGTGGTACTAAAAAAAGGACCAGGTACTGTTCCCAGTGGAAAACCCCCAAAAGTGAGCTGTACTGAACCGTGCCGTACCGTACTATGCAGTGTAAAAGCGCCATATGACATGAACAGGAGACGTTCTGAACATCAGCATGACTATGATTGGGCTGTAGACAACACTGCACTGACACTAAATGCCAAGGACTGGTAAACAAATTTCTTTCTTTAAACAAACTCTGTCCTGAAGGTCCGTTGCAGAAAGACATCGCAGCCGTGACCAGCGGTGGAAACCTGCATTGTGACTTCATTATTCACATGGTCGGGCCGCACTCGGCAGCAGAGGTGAGATCCCGGGTGGAGAAGGTTCTGGAGCGCTGCGAGGAGAAGCAGATCACCACGGTCTCCTTCCCTGCCGTGGGCACCGGTACGGGTTATGACGGTCTTAAAGGCATGTGTTGTTCATCACGTGTGGTTGTGTCTCACTCCGCCTGACGACTCTTGTTAAAGGAGGCGGAGGCGTTAAAGGTGAGGACGCTATTGGTGCGATGCTGCAGGGATTTGAAGATCACCTGACTCAAAACATCTTGACTGTGATCAAGCTCATCTACATTGTGATTGACCAGGACACCGTCCTGCAAGAGTTTCAGACAGGTCTCAAAACATGGATTGCGAATGCACAGGTAGAGAACCTTAACCCAGGTCATGGACACTTGAAAGGATTTCTGACATATTAAATGTAAATTCGTTTGCATCTTAACACTGAATTCACATCGATGCACTACTAGGACAGTAAAGATGATGATGAGTGGGAGGATTACAGCTCAACAGAAGAGAGCTCCTCGTCTGACCAAGGAGCCAACGGTAATACAGTATTTAATGACCTTTTCAAAATATATATATGTTATAGGTGTTCCAAATTTGCCTAAATATTTACATTTCACCAGCAAACCCAGTGGAGGTGATGATGGGCCCAATTAAAGTCAAGGTGTTCAGCGGAGACATCACCAAAGAGACTGTCGAGGCTATTGTAAACAGCACGACTACAAGCCTTGATTTGAACACAGGTGAGTTCGGTTTTAATATCTCTCAGAGTCTCTCTGATGAAAAGTTATTTTCCAGACATTTTCCTAAGCCTAACACAGGAAGAGAAGTGGCTGAATAACTAACTTATTTAGAATGCTCAGATCTAGTATGTCCTTATATGCAGGTGTATCTGGAGCCATTCTCAAAGCATCAGGACAAACGGTGGTGAACGAGTGCAAGTCAAAAGGTACAACTTTCAGGTTAAGTCAGTTGTCAAAAATATAGGCATTTCTGATGAACCTCTAAAACGGGGTCCAAACCTGATCTTGGAAGGCCAATGTTCTGCAGAGTTTATCTCCAACTAAATAGCTCTGTGGAATACTCTAGTAATTCTTTCAGGAGTATTTAGTTGGTGCTGAAGATAAATTCTTCAGCACCAACTGAGCAGAACTGGACTCTCCTGCTTTACCAGAATAATTGCTCACTCTTTCTTGCCTGATTAAAGCGCCTCAACCCTCTGACGGCATGATCCTGACCAGTGCTGGAAATCTTTCAAATATCAACCACATCATTCATATGGTTGGGCAGACCAGTGAGAAAGGCATTAGCAGCTCCATGTACAAAGTTCTGAGGATGTGCGAAGACAATAAGATTCAGTCGGTATCATTCCCAGCTCTTGGAACAGGTAAGGTAGTCCTTTGGGAAAACAGATGAGCAAAGATATATGGATGATCCTAAAATGTTTAATGCTCTTCAGGAGCAGGTAACTTGGCTGCATCAGGAGTTGCCAACGCAATGACAGAAGCTCTGACAAGCTTTATAAAGGACTCACCAAAACATCTGAAGCGCGTCCACGTCGTTATCTTCCAAGCGAAACTGCTGTCGGACTTTCAGGAAGCGGTCAAGAAGTGCAAGAAGATTTCTCGAAATGCTTCCGGTATGTTTCAGTGCATGAACGTACAGTGTGAAGAATGAGTTGGAACTAACCTGGTTATTTTAACTTGTGTTTCCTTGACAGCGCGTCAGGTCAAACCCCTCCAGCAACCGGTCATACCTGTGCAGGCGCAGCGACCGGCTGTTTGTCTAGCCAAAGAAACGGCGGCTGTTTCATTCCCGGTCATGGCCATCGATGTTTACGGGACGTCCTCTACAAACCTCGCCAAGGTCAAGAAACTCCTGGACGAGCTGGTCAAGGAGGAATGCATCAGTAAAGAGGTCCAGTCGAGCCACATCACGGACCTTCCTGAAACGGACAAGAAGGCCATCGTGACCCTCAGCCGAGCCAATCAAATCAGTGTTCTGGTGACCAGCTCAGATAAGTTAACGTTATCAGGGAAAAGAGACGACGTCTTGGATGCTGTGCTGAAGATAAATGGGTTCATCCAAGAAGCGCGCGAGAGAGAGATGCGGGAAGGTGAGGTGAAGCGTCTGAGAGAGACGTTGTGCTGGGAGGTGGCCAGAGGAGACAGCTGGGAGTCGTTGGAGCCCGGCATCAGCTACGACATTGAGCTGGCCTTCCACCGCAAGCAGAAGAGCTTCCAGTACCAGGAGAACAGCCAGACCTTCACGGTGGACTTCAACCTGATGGAGGTCGCAGACAGCAAGCGGAAGTCCTGCAGGATCAAGAGGACTCTGCTGGGAGATTCTGACACGGGTATGAGTCGGCACTGACCACAGTCTTTCTAGCTGTGTGTTATAAAGCAAGCCAGGTTTATTTATATAGCACATTTCATAAACAACTTCAAATTTAAAACGAATTTAAACAGTTGATACATGAAAATGATACATGAAACACAGTTGGGATGCAGCTAATTCAGTAAATGTGCAGCTAAACAGATGAGTTTTGAGTCTGGATTTATATATTGCTAATGTTTAGTTTCTTCTGGAAGCTGGTTCCAAATGCAGGCGTCATACCAGACTCTCCTTGTTCGAATGAACCCTTGGAATTACTGTCTGACTCGATCCTAATGATCAGAGTCCTCTGTTTGGTTTATATTCAGAGAGGACATCTTCAATATATTAGGGTTCTAGGCTTTTTAATTTACAGTAGTGGCATAATGTTCATAATGTTCATGAAACATGCAGATGGTTGCTCTGAGCACTGCAGATACCAGATGAAGGGAGTCGTACTGTTTTTATTCGTGGTGTCCACAAAAGCTGTTGTAGTGTCACAGTCTGTGATGAGCTCTGTGGGATAGTTTACATCAGCAGAGCTTGTTTGGGCTGCGTGCTGTTATCAGTGTCCTTGAGGGATTCTTCTAGTTTTAAGGAGTTCTGACTGCTCTTTCTGAAAATATCATTCTTCCCCACATGGATGATTCGATTTGCAGTCTGGTGCTCGACCGTGAGCAGTGATGTTAGCTGCTGGCTGATACGATCCATTAAGAGATTCCTCACGCATGTTCATTGATGCTTCAGATCTGATCTGGAGGTGTATGGGGGGTAGAATACACCTCACTGACCGTCTCATGTCGGAAGTGTTTGGTGGTCAGTGAGGTGTGTGTAGGTGTCGTCTGGAGATATATGATGATATATGATTCTTTCTGTAACTTTGCTTGTTTGTTTCTCAGCAATCATTCATCCCCCTCCAACATGGACCAAAATGGATGGACGGGATTTAGAAATAATCCCATTGCAATCAGATTCGGTGGAATACAAGAACATAGAAAAGGCCTTTCTGAAATCCAGCGTACACCCTGATGTGAAGCCCGTCCAGGTTCAGCAGGTAAAATAACATAGACATGAGCAGATATTAGACATCAGAACACTAGCGTCAGTACTTGAAGTCAAGGCCAATCACAACACATTCTACTTTACTAATGTGAGCTGTTTCAGAATATGGAAATTAATCATTCTTGTACAAACAGTAAACTAGAGCGAAAACAGGAGTTCATTTATCAGGGAATGTAGAAATTGATTAAAACAATGTATAGCTTCAGTGCAGTGTTTGGATAAAAGTATCTGCCAAATGCTTATTAAGCAGAATAATTAATGAGAAAAAGAGGAACTTGGCTTTCTCCATGATGCATTCATTGAATGGCTTTAAATAAGAGGGACTACTGATGTCAGCTGAAGAAGAAGGTCGAGCAAGAGTTTTAAAATGTGGACTAACTGATGAAAATCATGAGATGACACTGATTTCATGTCGACTTTGCATTATTCTGTGTTGACTTCAGACTTGTGTTTCCAGATCGACAGGATTCAGAGTCAGTCGCAGTGGCAGAGATACTCTGTGCAGAAACAGGCCGTGGATAAGAAATACCCCAAACAGAGAAACGAGCGCCTGCTTTATCACGGCACCACCAAAGAGATATGCCAGAAAATCAACAAGAACGGCTTCAACCGCAGCTTCTGTGGCAGAAACGGTAGGCCTCAGCTCTTCATTTGCACATGATCTGACCCGTCACCGCCGTTTCTCACAGCTTCACGATACTGACCCGTCACATGCTCTGTTTTGAAGCGGTCTATCACGGAGAAGGCACCTACTTCGCTAGAGAGGCCTGGTACTCCTGCCAGGACAAGTATTCCAACCCAGACGACAAAGATCTGAAGTACATCTACCAAGCGCGAGTGGTGACGGGCTCGCTGTGTAAGAGCAGGGAAGGAATGAAGGAGCCGGATCCGATCAACCCTGCTGACCCGAGAGCCGGACTGCACGACTGCGCCGTGGATGACCCAAACAAACCCTTCATCTTCGTAGTGTTCTGTGATGCAGGAGCCTATCCAGAATACCTCATCACCTTCAAATCCAAAGCCCTCCAGAACCCATAGTCCTCAAACACACACCAGCCCAGAAAACTGCTGACAGAGATATCACTGTGACAAATACATGAACACTTACAGCGGTGGACGAGACTGGAACACTAGTATTTCCAGCAGCTTAAAATGGTTTAAGTCACTTACTTCAGTCTTCTGTCATTATAAAATATCAGTTTACATTTCCAAACCATTCATTGTAATAATCCAGTGAGCTATTTGAATGAAATCTGGAGCGACATGAAGAAACAGGACAAACTCAGACTCAATCCAGAAGAACTGTGTCTCTGAGACGCTTCAAGAAAGCTCCTGAGAAACTGCTCCAGAGCACCGAGGACAAAAGCTGCTTTAAACACAAAGAGACTCACAACTAATGTAGATTTATACTTTATACTTTTTTTTTTATACTATTTATGGCGTTATTTGGCATCATTTTTACACAAGTGCAGGAATCTTTCTTGAAGCGTCTCGGAGACAGTTCTTCTGGATTGAGTCTGTCTCAGTTTGTTCTGCTGCAAATACTCGTTTTATCATAATTCTAATAAAATCACTGCTGTGACGTTCTTCAGTCTGGCTGTCACATGCCAAAAATCACTTTAATACATGATAACATATTTGCTTCCAAGTAAGGAAAATTCAAAGAGATTTAAAGGGACAGCGCCTGCATCATTTACTCACCCTCATGTTACTCCATAAGAGTCCCCATTGACTACCAAAGTGTTGTTTCTTTCTGTACTACAGAAGTGGGGGCCTTCAACTGTTTAGTCACCAGCAAACATTGAGTAAATGACATTTGTGTGCACCGTCTTTTTCATGTGAACAGATTTATCACTGAAAACACAACAGTGGGTCTAATAATCAACCACCTTCCGTCTCTTCATCATCTGCTGGAGGCTGCATGTGCTCATGTTTACCGTAAGAGGAGCTTTACAGAGATCACTTTTTACTGCATGGTTTTTGTTCATTCATCAGTTGACAGCCCTATCGGAGCATGAGCTGCACTACTGCAGTGTTTTTGACACACAAATGTTTGCTTCTATCTGAATCTTTACAGTGCTAATAAACCTTTGTAATCTGCCTCGTCTGGTCCCTGTGAAGCAGAACTCAGAACACTTAAAGAACGGGACAAATCATACAGTAAAAGAATGAGAACCCAAAATATGTTTACCTTTAATATGAATTACAAAACAGGATCACACCGAGTACAACAGATAATGGAATAATTTCTGCAAACGAATGTCACATGATTCATAAATTTGTACACATTCATGAAACACAAAGACAGTTCCAGAAACAAGCAAGAAATCAAAAGAGAAGAATGACTGCAGTCAAAGCGTTTCATTGAAAAACATCTTTTATTCTATCGTTTAAAGATCAAGTAGCATCTGTGCTCAAACTAGTAGAAAGACATTCTATTGCCGAGGAGGTTTATGACGCAGAGGGGTTAAAACCACCATAACGCCACAAACCGTCAGATAAATTCACAACAGACCGCTAACTCAGCGGCGGTTTCTGTATTAATCGTCCTGGTTAAAGCAGTTAGATTGACCCATGCGGGGTGGAGCCGGAGGAAGGGGAACGAGATCACAGCCCTAAATCAGAACCCAGCGCTAAGACTCGACGCTAACAGGCTACATCTGCTGCGTGGAGTTGCCGTTCCAGGTGTTGTTGTCATCCTCGTTGTCTTCTTGAGTCCGTAGCCTGTATATTTTACCGTCTTTCTTGAAGTCCTCAGGCCTCTTCTCAAGAACCCTCTTACGAACCGCATCTCTGGAGCCCAAAACAAAAGAAGCGGAAATTCATCTGTATCTCGCGGACACATGAATATTGAGTGTGTGAGCTCGCAGCGAGTCAGAATGTGTTTACAAAGGGTTAAAGTTCCCTAGATCTTCTGATGTATACAGTTAAGACCAGAAATATAGAAGCTGACGTATCAATGTGACCTTTGGTGTGACAGCACAGATGTAAAAACAACACTTTTTATATCTTTAATATTGAAGACAAACCTCTCTCATGCTCTTTGTAACTCTACGAATGAACATAACATACAAATAACACGAGAAAAGATTTTTTTTCTGACTTCACACCAAAGCACACAGTCCAATTTTCATTTTTGACAACTACCCAAATTTGGATACTTATTTATTATAGCCCCGCCCATCGATTCTCCATCGCTGCCCGTTTAGCCCCGCCCACCGATTCTCCACCACCTTCCTTCTGATCCCATTGTTAGGAAAGAGTGGATGAACTTTATATTTAACTATGGTCCAGACTGCATTGTGAAGAACCCCATGGACTCCACATTCATTCACAAACAAGGCACAATTCATGGCAGGATTTAAAACTAAAAGATGAACTCTAAGCCAATCACAGCAGTGGAAGTCTATCCTCTGACGAGGGGTTAAAACAGGAGAGAAACTACTTCTAAATTGTTTTGTAAGTGGAGCTCAGCAGAGGCAGCTCACAAGCCCTTTAATGAGGTCAGAGCGGTCAGACACGCACCTCTTTGGCTCTGCGGTGGCCCCGGGGCCGTGTGTGTTCTGGGGGGCCGGTGGAGGAGCAGCAGGAGCGCTGCCGAACAGGAAGCCGCTGATGAACCTCCAGACGGACAGCAGCGGGTACAGCAGTGACCCCAGCACTGCCCAGACGCCTCCGGACGCTGACGAGCGCACCACAGTACTACTGCTGGACTGCTGCAGGACCAATCACAGCACAGCATTCACGTCACATGACCACATCACCAGCACAATATGTAGCTCAGGGACAAGCTTCTCAAACGTTATGCTTTTACATGCAAATGAGGCAGTGTTTAATTGAATATTCAAGAATTTGCATGCATTGAGAACACAAACCTGAACTCTGCATGAAGCCAGGATCAAATGACGACTAAATCATGCAAGAATGGTCAGAGATAGAGATTTTTACAGGTTTGTTTTGGGCACAGTTCTGTGATCAGGAATAAATCTCCATCCGAATACCCCGCAGCAGACAGATAATACATGTGGTTCCAGGGTTGTAGGCTAGAAGAAATACGCTGCAGCTCCGTAGGTCATTGACGTTAATCCACGTTCATAATGGTGTGGTTTGCTGCCAACCAATCCTAAATGTGGGTTTGTGCAGCTCGTCAGTAAACTAGGGCTCTGAGGAGTGACAGCTGCTGCTTCTGTGTCCCGTCGAGTCTTTACTCGTGAGCTCGAGTCATTTATAATGTGTATTTGGAAAAGCAACAAGCACGTTCAGTCGAGCGAGTGCTCTGGAGACAGCCTGGGTTTCTTCTGCGGGGTGTTTTAGGAGGTTTACTGCTGATCACAGAAGCGTGCTTCACTCACAGCGTCTGTCGAACAGTGATCGTGATCATCTGTTTATCACTGCATGCATCAGTGGTGTCAAAACAAAATCCACATCTATCGTTTACACTGACCGTGTGAATCGTGTGTGTGTGTGTGTGTGTGTCTCACGGGGAGCAGCACGATGGAGGCGCTGGGGGTCAGCTCCAGCTCCAGCAGTGATCTCTGTAGGTCTTCGGCGGTGAACTCTCTCCGGGGGAACATGGTGGCCAGAGAGAACTGACCGTATCTGCTGCCCACCTCCTGCAGGAGGACAGGCGTCACTTCTGACACCACCATCATGAAGTCATTAAAGAGAGGTATGACAGGCTCTGACCTGAGCAGCAAAGCGCCGGGCCTCCAGCAGACGCGTCTCTGAAGGGAACTGGTTAGTGATGGACGAGCCGTCCGGCAGACGGAACTGAATCCTGGCAAACGCACTGAGACCAGCAGAAGAAGACATGGACTAAAGATCACCAGACACCAGCTCCTCAACATTCATCAAACACTTGAAAACATAACGACCCACAATACCCCTCAGCTCTGTTCTGTTCAGCCTGGAGAGTGTATCAAGCTAGCGTGTGTTGTGCTGAATTTAATAGATTTTGTGTTTAACTATAGAGTCCAGGACATCTATCAGGGAAGTTATAATTATCAATCATACTCAAAAACAACTTTCTTAACAGGGCTTCTACAAAATGAAGGTTTGAAGGCTCTCTGACTTGAACGGATGTGTGTAGTCAGAGAGGCTCAGTGTGCTCTGACCTCTTCTCTCTCTGAGCGGCGTCTCTCCGGGACTCTTGTTCTGCCGCTCTGGCCTGGATAGCAGCGACCCGAGCCGCCTCGGCCTCCGCCTGGCCCTGAGCGTATCGAGCCGCTCGGTCTGCACGGTCCTGCACAAACCACAGCATTACTGACCTGACCTCACCTGTCCTCCGGGCTGGAGTTTAGTGTATGTTTAGGAACTGCTTCGTTTCCACAGCAGATGATCCCAGCGAGATGTGTTTTCAGCACGTTAGGTTTAGAGTCATCAGAATACAAGATAAAAGTGCAGCAGCATCATTAAATGTAGTAGAGGGACTGACACAATCTTTGTCATGAAATCCCATGATTCATGTAACTCCAGTCTCAGACCTTCTGCTGTGATCATGAAGAGCACTGGATTCTAGGGCCGTTGAAACGGCTGAAAAACTAAAAATGTGATCAATATTCAAATTATATTAAAACTTAAAAAAACTATTTCTTTAGAGGGAGAAAAAAGCTCATGTCTGTGGGCCGGCAATTATTATTAATAGAAATTGTAATATGGTTAATATAATAAAAAATGTCTAGTCAAAATTTTATATATAATTAAATAATGTATATTTTCTGTTTATTCAATAAAGACAATTAAAGCCTTGCTTCCGAGGACTTAGTTAACCCGACACAAAAAGCGTGATCCTTTAAATCCTTTTGCCGTGGGCCGCGGAAACATATGTGTTTGGCTGTGTGGGCCGCGAGTTAAAAAAGGCTGGGAACCACTGGATTATGTCTTCTATCCTGGGGCCACAAGAGGGCGCTTCCAGCTAAATATTTCTAATGAAGGTTTAATTCTACACAGCAGCGCTGAATCTGGAGCGTTCAAGCATTAGGCGCAGTGACACTACGATCGTCATCATGCTGTGCTCGGCTGACGCTCACCTGAAGGCTAGGTCTGAATGTGTGTTCATGTGTGTGTGACTGTGGTACCAGAGCGATCTGCTGCTTGACCCGTTCTCTGGCCGCTCGCTCCTCGGCCTTCTCTCGGTTCCTCTCCTCCAGCAGACGCTTGGTTTTATCCTCCTCCTGCTTCTTCTTGAAGTCCAGCATGTCCTTGCCCATCTTACGCCTCTCCACCTCCTTCCTGAGCTCGTTCTGTTCGGGTCAGAGAACCATCACGTCACACAGGCTTGGTTTCATCCTTTAACTCTGAGCGTTACCACATTACCTCTTCTTCTGCTTTCTTCTTCTGCTCACGTCTTTCCTCCAGCTTCTTTGTTATCCTATAAAGAAAAATGAGTAAGAGCAAAAACATGCCAAATTCAAACCTTGTTTTGATGCACGTTACACAGGAACACTAAAGAAGACGCTGGAGTTATCAGCAAAACAGGAAGTAGTTTTCTCTTGTTTCTTAGCATAAATATTCTCAAAGCAAAACGACATGAAATATTAAGTCTTCTTTCGCTTAAAATGAGTTTGATTTTTCTGAGCCCAATTAATTAGAGTACACTGATGGATTAGATGTGTTCCGTGTGTCTGCAGCAGTAATGTGTCATCAGTTTGAACAGATTGTTTGAGGAACAAGGAGTTTGTGTGAAATGATCTGGATGCGGATGAGCTCGTATTTCTGCTCTGTTCTCTGTTAAATGTAGGATGTTTTATCCACTGCAGATTATAAACCACTTCTAATGTTTTATAAAGAGTTCTCTTCTGCTCACTCATGATGCTGAACGTTCAGCTTTGAAATCACAGGAATAAAAGTTTTAAATATTTTCACAATATTCCTGCTTCTCCTGCTCTGAAACCAGTCTGTGAGCAGAAGACAAATCTCACGCAGCTTTAGACTAGCGGTGTATTTCCTGCGTCCATCAGACCGTCTCTGCTGACCTCTCTACTTTAGTGTCCAGAGCCTCGTCCGGCGGGGTCGCGTCTTCTGCTGGAGTCATGTGACCTGACGCTCCGTCTTCCTCCATCGGCACAGACAGGGATTCTGGGAAGAAGAATCAGTCCAGCGCTCAAACTCAAGCATGTAAATCTCTCTGGTTTGCATGTTAACCTGCTAATGACTCCTGAAACTAAATCAGCTGAGCACATCGAGACCGAAACCTCATGCTTCAGTGACAGCACAGATGTGAGCTTCCTGCAGCCAATCAGAGCTCACCTTTAGACACGGCGTCCTCCGAGGGAGGCATCTGATTGGTTCTCTCTGCGCTCATCTGCTGCGTGTGCATCTGGACACAAGAGCTTGTTAGTGTGTGTGTGTATGAATGTTTGTGTATCTGTGTTTGTGATGAGTGTGTGGAGTGTTATGTGTGTGAGAACTGGACCCAACTAAGGGTGTAGTCACACTAGGCATGGTTGCCGTGAACTGGGCCAGAGTGCGATTGTCGCGGTGGTCCACAGCCCTCTTACAGCTTATTGTTTAACAAACATTACACCTCTGCCGTAGACCGAAGCTACCCTTTCCATGCTATCTCTGTTTTGTAGCGTCGCAAAAACGTGACTTCGCGCTCCAACACGGTTAGCGCTCACACTACAAGCGAACCGCAGCCGAGTCCAACTGAACCGTGCTCTGGCACACCTCTTCCAAGCGGGCCAGGGCCAGCTAAACGTACCGCGCCTGGGCACGATTCGGAGCACTCACACTAGTCAAACGAGCCGCGCTTTGGTGGTCAAACGCACTCGGGCACGGTTCAGACTGCCTAGTGTGAGTACACCCTAAATGATGCAGTCATATTAAAGGGATAGTTTACATTGTGAAAAATCTATGTTAAAAATGGTGACAACATTTTAGTGAATGTATATCTGTTGTGCTCGCCGCAACATGAAGTTATCACTTGCATCTGTCCATTGTCTTATTGACGCTTCTGGAAATGTGCAGCTCTGATGAAAGTATTCAAATACTTTCTGGGATTCTAGGCTCAGTTTTTCATGTCATGTTTTATTAATCAATTAGGTGGTCCAAAATAGAAAGGGAAAATGTATAGATATAAATTGGGTGATACTTCTTTTCCTTTAAGCAGTCTGCTTGAATAAAACCAGTTCATTCAGATGTTATCGCAGGAAGCACATTAATACTTATACCTGACGAAACAGTTACAGTGAACCAGCTGAATGTCCAGCCTGTAGTGGAGCCGTTAACCTCACAGATCAGAGTCACTGGATCTCCTTCAGTCAACCACTTCTGTGGAAAAACACTTAAAACTGCTCTGGGAACTGAAACAGAGAAAATCACTCATTAATGACATGTCAAGTTTTTCAATGAAGATTTTATATGCTTTTATGTTAAGAGATGCTCAAACTAATGCTCACTTTGGCTTTTGGTCTTTCTGTAAAATGACACCAATTCACAATTAAAATAATGTGCTGTTTTTGCCTGTCTGTCATTTAGATATCCATTGCTGATTTGGTCTCCAAAGTGATAGTACATGACTTCGATTGGCTTGTCCAAATACCCACAGTTTGAGCTTGACCTGTTGTCTACTTTTGCCATTGTTCCTGTAATGAGGAGTCAGAGGGACCCATTGTAACGAACGAGACAGGGATGTGCGGATCCATACGCAAGTTTCTTTAATTGTGGTCAGACAGGAAGGGTAACAACAGGAGCAAACACAACAATAAGGGCAATCCAAAGACAGAATCGTAAATCCAGGCAAAAATCAGGCAGGCAGCAATCAGTCAGGAAAAACAGTATAAACAGTCCAAGAACAAAAACAGGAGTACCGCTTAGAAATGACTCACAGGGGAAATCAAGACCTCGCAAACAACTGAGGGAAAGTGTGCTGAA
>JAUCMU010000444.1:0-12678 GCA_032275025.1 Enteromius treurensis | reverse complement strand
TGCAACCGAACTGGATTCTGTATCCGTTTTCTACAGTACGCAGGACCCATCGAGACACATTTGGCAGTAGTTTCCACTCTGCCAAAAAGTCTACTAAGGGAACCAGTCTCGATGCAATGCTCTTTTTCTGTGTGTCTCTGTATACGTGGTATGAGGAGCTAGCACTCAGGTGAGACTGCCCCCGCCCGGCAGTCCTACGAGCTGGAGAGCGGCGAGGGAGGAACCACCGAAACACCGCCGCTTGCTTTTGCGCCTCCTGGTGTCTTTCGACGACCGAGTTCATAGTGTCGCCGAACAGACCCTCGGGCGCAAGCGGGGCATCCATCAGGCAGACTCTGTCTTTATCCTTCATATCAGACAGAGTCAGCCAAAGATGCCTCTCAACTGCGACCATAGCTGCCATAGATTTCCCGATAGCTCTAGCCGTCTCTTTTGTGGCTCGCAGTGAGAGGTTGGCGGCCCTCCTATGCTCTTTAATGTCTTTCCCACTGACATGCTCGCCTTCATCCAGCTCTTTTAGCAGGTCGGCTTGGTATGCCTGTAATACTGCCATGGTATGCAGACACGCACCAGCCTGACCTGCTGCTGAAACCCCCCTACCCACTAAATTCAATGTTATTCGAAGGGGTTTAGTAGGTAGGGCAGGATCCTTCAAAGATGCTGCTGAATCGGGAGAGAGATAGCCCGCGAGCGTCTGCTCTATCCGAGGCAGCGTCTTGTAGCTGTTTTCGTCCATTCCGACCACGTTACCATAGTAATGGGACGCTAGCACGAATAAACGGGACGAAAACGGCTTTTTCCACGATTTCACTACCTCGGCGTGCAAATCGGGAAAGAATGGAAGGCTCCTTCTTGGAGGTGGCTCGCCTAGCTTTTAGAAACCTCTCATCTAATTTGCTTTTCTTAGGCTCTGATTTTTCCTCGGCCGGCCAGTCGATATTTAATTTGGCGACGGCACGAGTCACCACCTCCAAGAGCTCCTCATACTGGGGCGCGGTCTCTACCCCAGCACTCTCCATCTCTGCTTCTTCTTTTTCTGAAGCAGAGAGGAGCAGCGCAGCGCCGCCTTGAAAGGTGGAAGTAGCAGAACGCGCTTCCAGACCTACAAGGCAAGCGCTCTATCCTGTGGTAGAGGACCGAGATAACGACCTGCCCGTCTCGGATTCCTCTTCATATAAATCACACAGATCGAGTTGCGATCCCATCGAATGCCGTCGTGGGGATTGCAGGATCGCTTGTGAAGGCTCCCTCTTCATCGAAAAGAGCCTTCCGGGAGCGAAGCACACGCAGCGGCAATCTCACAATGCCTGCAGCCCTCCTTATCACTCTGCTGGAGGGCTGCTGCAGCGTGCTCCGCTCCCAGGCAGACTACACAGAGCATGTGAAAGTCATCTGGCAGGAT
The DNA here is from genome assembly GCA_032275025.1 of Enteromius treurensis. NCBI lineage: Eukaryota > Metazoa > Chordata > Actinopteri > Cypriniformes > Cyprinidae > Enteromius > Enteromius treurensis. Next base: position 11,276 of record JAUCMU010000444.1, on the reverse strand, counting down.
GCATCTTTCACACGGCCTCGGGCCCTTTTTTGTTTTTGTTGTGCTTTCGACATTTTTTCCCTTTATTTTGTCTTAATACACGAACAAAAATCTTTTTCACTCAGACACAGACTTTTTCTCATACACACAGAGCGCTCTCGCTGAAATGGCAAAAAGCTGTCTGGCCGGCGTTTTCCACGTGCTTATATGCTTCCTGGCCAGTGGCGTCACCCGCCATGACGTCCCAACTCATCATTGGCTGATTCTAAACACGATTCAGAGCCGTCACGCTGAGGGCGTTCCCAAAGCGTCTCGTCAACGCAGCTCGAGTTCCTGATAAGGAACAGTATGCGGGGCGAGTAGCATGTCCGAATTCATAGCATTCGAAATTCAGTAGGTGAGAAGTACCCGGATGACCTACTGCTTCCACCCCGAATTCTATAGTAGGCATACCATGGACACTTTCCTATCCCATGAGGCTCCGGGAGAGGAGGCGTCACATTCTAAAAAAGGGCGGAAAGTTGAGAAGCGGCTCATTTCAAGTGCACGTACCTCAGGAAAAAAACGTTGTTTATTGTGATTAAATGACACTTGTTTTACGCAATCTAAATAAATGGATGACTTATGGAAAGTTTAAATTGTCGTGCTGTTGTGGCGACGCACGACATGTGACAACATCAATAAGGCGGATGAGGTATGTTCGAATTATATTCATACTACCCACATTCATACTATATAGAACATACTGTTTTAATGGTCGAGTAGTAGGTTCAATTTTAAATGTAGTACCTACTTAAGCAGTATGCGATTTCGTATGCAGCACATGAGTATTTTAGAGGCAGTTCCTCTTCAGGAACTCGAGCCGTGTCAACGAGACACTATGGGGAATGCCTTCAGCATGACGGCTCTGAATCCTATGTGTAATCAGACCAATAGAATGGAGAGACGTCATAGGCGGGTGACGTTATCGACCAGGAAGTATAAGAGCACATGGAATGCGATCGGCATTCAGCTTTTTGTCATTCAGCAAAGCGCTCTGTGTGTGTGAAAAGTGTCTCCCGGGTAAAAAAAACTCCTCTCTGTAAAAAAAAAAATGTCTTAAGCAAGCAAAAAGAGTGTAAGGGGCAAGGGCGAGTCACACTATAGATCGTGTGCTTACCCGTTTAAGAGGTATATCTTGCCGGGTGATACACACGATCTATGCGTGGCTTGAGCAGTTTCCAGTGCGCGTGCTTTGTTCCCAGAGGCTCTCTTTGTGGAGGAAGCCTTTGCTGGCGTTCCTCGCGGTGCTGGAGAAAGCGCTCGTGGGGATCACAGTGGGACTTCATGCAAACGAAGGAGACGGGCGAGTCCCTATTTCCCTCCTCCTCACCGAGGTCCGGGGCTGCCCGCGAGGATGAGGAAGCCCGCGCTGCGGTTACTTCCCCCTCTCAGGGGCGCTGCTGCTCTCTTTATCCAAGGGTGAGGAGATGCAGAGTGCTCAGGAGACTGCAGTTTTCTCTTGGCCCCAGTACGAGGAGCTCTTGGAGGTGGTGACTAGTGCTGTAGCCAAGCTTAAGAGTGGCCAGACGAGGTAAAGACTGAGCCACGCAGCAGTAAGCTCGATGACTGCTTCCTGCACGCTCGGCCATTTTTTGTTCATGAATGAATCAGCTGGTTTGTTTCTATGGTTCACTTATTAAAACATTTCACCGCCTACTGGTGGGTTTAGTTTCATAAAAAATGTATTTTAAACAGTAATATTTTAGATAATATTTTACGCAACATTTCATATTTCTATATTCTTTCTTTCTTTTATTTTTTGAGTTAGTTTCGAGAGACCACATTTTGACACTATTTCATGCCACTAATTTTGTGGTGCTTCATCATGAGAGTTTGTTGCTATTTTAGGGGCTCTATTATCAAGTGCCTACCTTGTGCAAAGCATGTTAGCTTGATAACAGCTCTGCTGTGGCAACAGTGTGTGCCTAGTGCGGTAAACAGCAGGCACATGACTGTTCTGTCTGCAGTATCGAATGTCTTTTGGCTAGCACGCTGTTTATTTGGGGGAAGCATGGTAGATGGGCATGTTGTTGTTTCTGATCTGAAATTTTGTATTGAAAAGTCTGTAAGGTGACCCCACCAAAGTAGTTAACCAGATCAACTATCGTATGTAGACCAGAAGAAATAAACTTGACTGTGCTGACTTCCTAGATTGTCTATTAAAACCTGAAGACTAATTTTTTTTAAGGAATAGGGACTTTTTTGCTGTGAAAATCAAAAAGGTGTGACAGAAAGGATGTTTTTCATCAGCGATAGAAATATGATTAAAGAAGGATAAGAGGTGTTCGCAAGTTTAGTTTGAAAATGTTTATTTGCAAGTAAGACAAAATTTGACAATATTTGAAGAAAATAATAATAATAATAATAATAATAAATATTTATTTAACAGCTGATGGTGTTGAATGCTGCACGCTCACACAGCATTGTCAGAGCAAAACATCTCTGCATGGAACTCACTGAATGGCCACCGTTGTCACTAATAACAAGGGGTTCTGAATTCTAAATAAAGTCTCTTTAAAAAAAAACAGACAGTTCTGTTTACTCTAGCATGTTCCCATATAAATGTACAACATCAGCCCATACTGTGGCTTTTAACAAGCAGTAATTTCACAGGGTTGCATAAGACAAGTTGTAAATTGAGCCACCCCCTAAATCTAGAGAACGGTCCACAGCATTTGTTACATGATACATTCAACAAGTACTTGTCATTCGGCTTGATGTGATTGAGAGGAGCATATGGGAAAAGTGTTGAATGTTTTGCTTTTTATTCTAAATACTGTTTATGCATGTTTTATCACTAAATATTTGTCATATAATTCCAGTGCATTTAAACTATACATTTGTGTTATTTTCTAGCTTTGTTTGCTTTTCTGTTAATGTAAAATATGGAAAATGACAATAAAAAAAGAACAAGACATGTCCAAAACCTTTGAGTGTTTCTATAAATAATGACATCATAAAAGCATAATGTGCTTTCTAAATTAGGTTGTTGAGAGGTTTCTATGTACTTCACTTTATTATGAAAAGTTGAGTCAGTGATTGGCTGCCAAAGAGATCCCACGTCATTGTGATTTTAAGATTGCACTGTCTTTTAAGTTAGTCAGCCCAGCAATAGTCATCTGCTAGCTTGCAACACTCCTTATTTGATTAATTTAACAAAACTTTTTTGAGACTGCAATTGCTGCACATTGCTTTTAATAGGATGAACCTGACATTAAACAACTCCGGGTGCATTTAACTATTTTTTTAATGCATGCATAAATTGATTTTGTAATCTTAAAGACTTGTAAACATACCTTGGAAATGGACGAGGAGGTATACTTGAGTCTTCTTTCCCCTGTACATAATTTTTATGATGCTTTTTTTTTATGGTTTCTTTAAGTAGGGAATGAAGTACTAATTTCTGTCTCTGACCTCCACAGAATGGCCTCAACGCTTTGCACTTGGCAGCAAAGGAAGGACATATGGACCTGGTCCAGGAGCTGCTGGACAGGGGGTCTTCAGTTGATTCTGCAACCAAGGTTGAGTTTCTAAAGAAAATATGAATAGTAATTGTGTTAAGATTTACAGAGTCTGGCCAGAAGCTACTTAAGTTTACAAATAAAAAATGGGTTAACATTATGCTCTACTTTGAAAAGTATGTTACGTTGTAGATCACTTTTCTGTTAAGCGTGCGAAACAGCTGAGAATACAAATGGTTTTTGGCTCTGCGGCACTGGCACTCTTTGATGGATGTTCCTGGGAATTTTCTAGGAATGGCTTTGCTGATCAAAACTATGCACAGATGATCTTTTTCCTCACAGCTTAAAATAGTCTTAACAAGACTTCCTAACTTTTTAATCACCAACCCAACACCTGCAAATACAGAAAACGAATAGGGGGGAAACATGCTATGTTATTGACATTGAGATTTGAATGTCAGTTCTTATTTCAGGCTGTCAGGACTCTTTGATGTCCATGCTGTTCTACTGCTTCAATTCTTGTTTATACACAACAAGTGTATTAGACCTGTATTAAAACTAGGGCTTGGCAAGTTAATGCGCTATTATCACGTTGACACATTGATTGATCAATGCCGACAGTAATTTAATCACAAGTAAATGCAGATTTCTATTATTATGAAAGTTTGTTGCTCACTGGCTCTGAATAATATACATACAGACAAAATATGGGTCAACAGAAGAAGTGGGATGTTGATCAGTACTGGCTTCGGATGAGGTGTTATCAATCATTTCAACCGATGAGAGTATTTGGGGTGGGTCTAATGCTGGGTTCCAAGCAGGTTTTTGTGCCCGTAAGTTCAAACCATTACTCACGACTATGTTATGCAAATTATGCAAATTACACCAAAAAGCCTGAATGCAAGGAATTTTGGTAGCTAGATGTAAACAAACCAGTATGGCAGACTGTATGGGGTTAATGCTCATTTACAATCATTTCTATTGAAAGATGAAAACCGAGGAGGTAGAGGGTACCATTGTTTCACAGACTATGTGACATCCGAGAGCAGAACTGAGAGTACACCGATCTAGTATGAGTTCACAGGTGGGAAGTCATAAGTTTGACTACCATAGCACTGCACTTTCACGGGGTAGAGGGTTGGAAAAACGTGGGTTACACAGTAAAAAATTTGCTGTACTGTAGTTACGCAGCTGTTTGCCAGTAACTTACTGTAGATTAAAATTTATGTTATTGACAGTTTGTTCAAAGTTAATTGTACATCAAACATTAACAAGTCTTTGTCTTTACAGAATAAAACTATAAAATAACAACCTACTGCAAAGCATTCTGGGAACCAGAACTTTGAACAAACTGTTGTCAGTAAATAACATAAATTTAAATCTACAGTAAGTTACTGGCAAACAGCTTCCAGTAATACTGTAATTTCTACAGATTTTTTTAACAGTGTACTGGTCAACTTCATAAGTGGGAAATACCGATTGCACGTGAAGACAGAAGAGAAGGCACAATGGAGTTCATTGTTTTGTTAACTTTGTGGTTCATTATCTTGAGTCTTTTGAGACACTGTAGCACGTGGCCCTCTCACAATATATTGCTTAACAGATCTATAACTTTGCCACTGAGAAATGTGCAATCATGCTGCACGTATCAAAAGTTCAGTGAACTGAACTGAACTGCTCTCCAGCCCACCTCTTCCAACTGAGCGTGGCATGGAGCAATCACACTAGTCAAATTAAAACAACTTTGTCATTTTAAATATAGCCATTTTGAGGCTGTGCTTTCCTTCTCTGACAAAATACCATAGTCTTTCAGTCAGTGTGACAAGAGCTGAAAGGCAAGACCACTAAGGCTCCTCCAGGCTAATAGATGTGTACACATGAAAAGCTCTGTTAACTGTTACATATACATAATTTATGGAATTTTGTGTAGAAGCTTCCACACACCTAAAGTGTGCTTCAAAAATATCTTCAAAGTTTAATTGCGTTTCTTTCAAATAAAAGTTTTCTTTCAAAGAAATGTTACTGCATATTTGAAACTAAAAACGTATATATATATATAGATATAGCCTATATTTGGACATTAAATAAAGGTTTTAAGGTTAATTCTTTAGTACAATCTGTGTATTTGTTTTCCAAAAGAACTGTGGTAATAACAAAGATTTTGCTCACATTTGTCTAAACTAAAAAAAAAGACAGAGACCCTTATGATCAGCCTACACTGAATGGCCCATTCTATTTGTGGAATACCTCACATGCTCATACTACCTCTGACACAAAGGGCAAATGATTGTGGAACATTGGCATTTCTACTAGTGATGGGATTCATGGCTCTTTGTGGGGATCCGGATCTTGGCGAGCTTCAAAAGAACGGCTCTTTTTAAATATTTAGTCAGTTTTAAGAAGCCAGCTTGGGGGCATCTCAGTTTATCCTGGAAATAATCACTAGGAGGAATGATGAGGTGAGATTTGTAGTCAAATAAAAAAAAAGCAAATAATAATAAAAAAAAAATAAAAATAAGAATAAACAAAATATTATCAAAAAGTGTTTGTATTACTTTTACAAATAGTTGACTATATTTTACAAACAAATCTAAATGGACATATTTCAAATAATGTTTTTGCTGCGATGGCCAGTCAATTTGAGAAAACTATTATTTTGTATACTAAATAAAGATCGCGTTGTGATTACGCAATAACGTCATCACGCAAAGTAATATGTTAACTAGAACCTATTTATTGTGCATCTGGATGTAATGTTTTAATTATAATAATATAATTAATAATTAATAATATAATACACGGCGCCTCAGAGAGTAAAGACATGACGGGCTTACGCTTGTCAGATACTACGTGATGACATCACTGATATGCAAATTAGCGCGTGACATCATCTGGCAACGTTTAGCTATTTAGCTATGTTTCTGTGTGAAACACGCACAGGAAAAAAAGAACGACAGAAAGATTGGCTCCTCCCAGCCGCGACTCGGCTCCCATCGTTCACGTTTATGAGCCGTTCAAAAGAATCGGTTCGTTCGCGAACGTCACAACTCTAATTTCTACATCCAGGCTACTAGAGCCTCAGGTCTTGCAATACAAAAGCTGCAGTGTTAAGAGCGAAGTTGTAGAAATACATTTCTAGGACCCTTGTTTTTGTGACAGCACCACCTGGCCAATTCTACTGCATCACAGGAGATCTGATTCAAACCTGAGACAAACAGATGTAAAGGCTCGAACTGTTGAAATGATTCCTTTTTTTTTATCACGTAAGAGTGGATGCAGCCATTGAATGTTTAAGACATCTGCTGTCAGTTGCTTGCAGTTATTTTAGCTATGCAAAAACAGTTCATTATTGTTGCTTGATGTTATTATAGTCTATAGACTATATATAGACTATATACTTTGTAGCTGAGACAGTTTACCGTAATTTGTTAAACTGGTTGTATGCCAGACAAGCAGCACACTGCACCAGAGCTAATTTAATGGACAGAGAAGCATTCTATCAAATGTCTCTCTTGGAAGGTTTTAAACATTCAATAACACAAATCAAATAATAGAAATTATGTATTGTACAGTATCTCAGCTGACGTTTTTTCTTGAGTTTTTGATAGATGCACAATATATAAACAAATTGCAAAATGGCTGATCAAACTCAATATTGCATTGCAGATTTAGAAGCTTACCTAAAATATGGCTTGGCTTTGTTGTCCATGAAGAACAAAGATTGTGTTTAACAAATAGTTTTTGAATGTTTTGAATTTATTATCCTTGCCTTTCTAAATAAGGTATCCAACTTTGGGCACATCATTTGTGGCTTGCGTATTTAAAAATGTCTTAGTAAATGATGCATGTGTTTTTTGGCTCACAGAAAGGAAATACAGCTCTCCACATCGCTTCACTAGCAGGACAAGGAGAGGTTGTCAAGATCCTGGTCAAGAGGGGAGCAGAAATGAATGCACAGTCTCAGGTAGGAACAAGTCTGACATTTATTCCAGCAAAATTCAAGCAAAAAGGAAAAACTTAATAAATAAATAAATACAATAAAAAACATTCAAATCTGTGCTCTTTTAGAATGGATTCACTCCCTTGTACATGGCTTCTCAAGAAAACCATTTAGATGTGGTGCGCTATCTTTTGGAGAATGGTGGAAACCAGAGCACTGCAACAGAGGTAAAAGGCGCTTCTAAAATTTTATAGAATGATAAACTGATCCTAAAGATTTTTCTTAGCTTATATCAGAGTGATGATTGCCTACATGCTGTAACAAATACCAACCCTTAAACCTAAACTAAACCATAACCTTATCCTTAAAAGTATACCCATATAGCAAATACTGTTGTTTCAGGACTATTGGTGTACAGTAATTCAAGATTAAGTGCGTTATTAGTTTATAAATAAATATACATAAATATTAGTTTTTCTTTTTTTGCAGGATGGCTTCACACCTCTAGCTATTGCACTGCAACAAGGCCATAATCAGGTGGTGTCCATCCTTTTAGAGAATGACACAAAGGGCAAAGTACGTCTGCCTGCCTTGCACATTGCAGCCCGCAAGGACGACACAAAGTCTGCTGCCTTGCTGCTCCAAAATGACCACAATGCCGATGTACAGTCTAAGGTAAATATGGGTGGGTTAGGTTAGTATGTTTAAGTATGGAAGAAAATAAAAGGAAATATATACTGAAATACAAACAGAAATTTGGCTTCAAGTGTAAAAAGGTTTATTGAAATGATGAAGGATATCATTAAGAGTAAAAACAGTGTATTTACCATGTTTTGCATTAATGTTCGGACCAAAGATTTGTTATGGTAACGGTTCTTATACATCCTTATTCTTTTTCACGTTTTAGCAGACTTGTGCTTGCAGGTCTAAATTGTGTATTATTTTAGATACAGAGTGGGTACTGTGAAATAATACAAAGACAACTACATCTATCCACACATCTATCATTGTTTTCTCAGAGTGCATGCTTTCGTTGTATGTAAAACAAAACAAAACATATCTTCTGAACTTTAAAAGTTTAACTGATTAAAAGTATTTCCTCTGTTGACTTCCGTTTTAACAAAAATGTCAGGATTCTGCTCCATACACATTTTTAATAAACTTTGCAGCTTCCCAGAGGACAGAAGCTCTGCTGAAAATAAATGTTGATCTCTGACCTGCGCAAAGACATTTGACAAATCTCTCAACTGAATTGAAATAAATACACAAACTTAAAAGCTTCCTGTTTAGATGGGGGTTGTGGGGTCCGTAATTTTGCATGCTTTGCTTGTGTCTACAGTTTGAATTAGACTAATGACTTGCTCTTTGATTGAATTGGTAGTTAAACATTCAGAACAATTTTGTTGTAATAGCTGATGTTTTAATTAAAAAGTAGTAGTTTTGTATGCATATTGTTTACACCAATTGAAACAAATCATCAGATTCATTTCATACCTTGAGATTCCCCTCCCTACTTTGCATGTCGCTACTAACAGACCGTTACAGATTCAGCATCTTGTAAAACTTTTCTTGTTTATGGTTGTGTTTGTATGTGACTTGCAGGATGTTTTAGTGTCTTCCATTATTGTGCCGGATGAAATCTTTTGTCTGTGTTTGTCTCTCTGCGTTTCTCTCTCCAGTATAAATGTGCCTGCATCCTGTGTTTCCATCCCGACGCTATCCGGGTTTCACTGTTTTATCTACTTACCCATTACTCTATTTTATCCATCGTAAAAACATTCACTTCTTAGTGTATACTATAACTGACCATAAACATAAAGGAACAGCATGCACTAGCAAAATGAATGTGCACAGACGCGCAGCCTAAATTTGCGTGAAAGTGTGCATGCATGTCTGTTGTGTGCGGTGTGTTTGAGACTGAATGTTTCTTTTTTTGGGAAATGCTAATAGAGGTATTTATTTTTCTTTTAATAATGGCCAGTGATTTATACTATAAGTGTAGTTTTAATTTTAGTTCAAAGAAAAACATGCAACATTCAGAACATGGTTATGATGATCACCAAAATAGTCGTTAAGTGATTCATTTAAAAATGATTTGAATGCCACATGGAATATTATTATTTATGTATTACTGTTATCAACTTTTGAGACATAATTTTAAGTTTTTACAAAATTGCATTTAGATTTCTGTAAATATAGAACATGAAATATGTTAAATGTGTGGCTTTTTATAGCTATTGGCATGCTGCATCACAAAAAATCAAATTCTTGAGCCAATACCACCATAAAACCACAGTATTCACAAGATTGTGTATTACAGGGGGTTCATTTATTTTGCAACTGAAAGTGTTAATGAGTTATCACTGAAATAATGTGATTTGAGTGGTCACGTGACCTCATACCATTCGTCATCTCATGTAAGTTAATATACCTGTAGGAATGGGTTTCTAGTGGCTGGCTGGGTAGTAGAATATGCCTCAGAGAAAAATGAAGACCTCTTGCTTCTCTGGCACAGTTTGCATGCCGCCGCCATCAACCCCAAATGTGTTGGAGTGAAAAATAACAAGCCTATTTCCTTCCCTGTTTTTGCTGCAACAGATGATGGTCAATAGGACAACTGAGGTAGAGATATTTATCTAGTTCCTCATTTTTTTGGCAAACAAATCTATTGATTTATTGCATTCATTTTTGGTCCTCTTTTTGGCATGTAGAATTGAGCTTTTCTGTTTGTTAACTCAACATTTTTAGTTCTTTTGAACCTTTGCATGGCTGGTTAGTCTCATTCACAGCATCATCCAAACCCCTTTGCATATGTCACTTCAGAAATTTCAATTTTATTTGTAAAATGTATTGAATGAGCATGTTATATCTAGTGCCATCATTGCTGCTGATGTTCAATTTGAGCTACTATAATCAGAGACATGTTGAAAAGTCAATAATGCAGACAGTGTCTATCCTCTTAATACATCTATAATCCTCCTCATCATAAAATGTATATTTTAGCCTTTAGTTACAGTCCGTATTAAGCTGCAAGGGCACTTTAACATAACAACTATTAATGTAAAACTACTGCTTGCTCAATTGAGTGTACATATTATATTAAAATATTATTATTATTATTATTATTATTTATGTCTATTGTTGTAATGTTTTATTATCAATTTAGCAGTCTTTTTAAATTCATTAGTTTATGATAAATTAATACAAATATTTATACAAGTGCACAACACTGTCTTATTTTGGCTTTGCTTGCTGCCTTTACTAAAATATACAGAAGCCTAGTGGAAGGCAGTCACGTGGCTTTAATGAAATAGACATTTATTTCGTTACTCTTACCTAAAGGTCAAATAGACCCCAGTGGCATGAATTTGCCTTTTAACAACAAATGCTTGACTTCCAGCACACATTAGTGTGATTGCATTAAGCTCTTTAACAATATAATATATAGGCTGTGCTAAGAAGGATTAATCATTCTTTTTCAACATCCATACATCCACCAAAAATAATGTCTGAATGTTTGCAGGTGGCGTATAAAATTTTAAACTGTTGTTGTGTTACCGTTATCAATTATGATGTTTTAATATGATTATGCATATTATTGATATTATTATTATTCATGCAATAATTATTATGTCATATACATGATGGATGTAAATAGCACAATGTAATATCATACATGTTATAAAAGAATAGAATGACGATTTTGTACATAGTTAGTGATACATATATGTACTTCAAAATGACCAGATTTCTTTAATCTTTGCAGGTTTATGAGGTTTTAGTCAGTGTGGTTAAACGATTAATCAAGATTAATCGCATCCAAAAAATGCTGTATACAGAATCTATATGTAAAT
>JAUCMU010000443.1:0-12689 GCA_032275025.1 Enteromius treurensis | reverse complement strand
GTCCAGTTCTCCTCTGGCCGGACGCCCAGCACCTAATTTCCAGTTCAATTTAACACATGTTAGATTGTGTAAGGACTACACAATCTAACATCTAGCTGCATGTGTAAGGACATGCAGCTAGATGTCGCGGTCTGTAACAGGCGTCATGGCAATAAGAGCGCTAATGTTGGTGTACATCTCCTTGTCCATCCGCCAGACCACCAGAGAGTTTTCTCCAACCAAAGCCTATAAACAAGCGTAGAGATTTGAGCATCTGTAAACTATAACCAGAATAAAAAAACACCAACGTGTTTGTGAATGGTGAACAGCAAAACTTGAGTTTCAAATTGACAAATTACTAACTTGGTCATGGCTTTTAGCATAGGTGATCGATGCTTCCCCTTTCCTTCTGTTGGTCAGGGTGTTAACAATGTTTTCCAAATCCCAGTCCTAATCCCGAACTTCCTTCAAGACCTTTGATGAACAATTAAGCAACAAAACTTTCATGAGAAAGTGCTAATACCATTTTTGGAGTTACTTCAGAATAAGGGGCTTTTTTAGGAAGAACTGTAAAACATGGTACTACTTTAAGAATGAACTTAATACTAAGGCTGTGCGATATATATTGTATATATCAATATATTTGTTCATTTTCTCAGTAAAGCCGGTTCTTTGATTAGCAGTAGCATCTCCATCAACCGTTAGCTTCTCAGTGATCTGCGGCTTTGAGAACGAACCGGCAGTCCGTTTGAAAACAGCTGATGAAGATTTACTTCTAATCAAAGAAACGGCTTTACTGAAGCAAGATTAACAAAGCAGTAAGTTATAGCAAATTTAGAACAAAGGAAGTCCTTATAAGGTATTTAATAATCACTAAATAAAAATATTGTTATTGAAAACTACTTATTAACTATGGCCAATTAATAAAGAATAACCAATTAATTACTAATAATGACAACAGTACCATCTCTAAAAAGTATTTATTTTTATTTTTATTCTTAACAAGGTCATTAAATGTATTTTTTTTTCTGAAGCTTTCACATCAGATGGGTTCCCTACAGAAAGTTTTTTTTTAAATGTAATACTCCTTCCAATAAGTTGGCTACAGGTTGAGAACTGTCCAAATTAAACATAGAATAATTATGATGATAATAATTAGTTACAGTTTTTAAAAATTTAGCAAGCAATGCTAATAAGCTCATAATTGGATTAGTTCGCTATTATAAACTCTTTTCAATGTCAGTTCAATAAGTCTCCAACTCTAAAACACCTGTTTTTATTGGCAGTAGCCTTTAGAGTACTTCTGTTTAGGATATGAATATAAACAATGATGTTCTCTGGTCAAAAACAATTTGCATCCTTAATTAAGACATTAACTGCGTTTATAATGTGTTACTGTAAGCACAAAACCACATTGTTCCAGATTACAACGTCTGTCAGAATCAAAAGTGCATCGGCAATATGGTTGTACAGTATATGTCACATATAAAATATATTATATAACTTAATAAATTACTTGTGACATCTATACCAGTCCCTCAATAATAACTCAAGGGTTACCTTGTCAGCTATTGTCAACAATTCTTTTAAAGTGAATAACATGGTAACCCCTCACTAATTACCAAAGCATTACCAGCCTGCTAAAGTAAATTTATAAGGGGGTTAAGTTGTTTAAATTGTTAACATGTTTTCCACTTTAAAATAATGGAACAGATCACTAGTAGTTTCTGCAGGCTGACAATGTAACACTTGAGTAATTACTAAAAGGTTAGAAGTAGTCTAGATTACTAGTAGCTCCTGCTGGCTGATGAGGTATACCTGAGTAATTAGTGAAGGGTTTACATCGATTGTAATCGAATGGAATAGGTTTTCAGACATGTTACGGTTTTAAGTAATTTTTTTTTCTTTATTAATTTGGTCACAGTTAACAAGTAGTTCTCAATAAGAATATTTTTATTTTGTAATTAATGAATACCTAATGGTATTGGATACTACCTAAACAAGGCTACTGCTTATTAACTATATTTGAATTAAATACTGAGAGCTCCACACTGAAGACGAACCCAAACCAAAGTTCACATCATGACCCTTGCATTTGCATGCTATATCCTCTGCACTTGCATGAAAAGATGCAAAGTGAATTAGTGGGGTAGGATACATGAGTCTTTGAATGGGAAATGACAAGCAAAGCTCTTGGGGTGGCTAGATTGTTTGCTACCATGTCAAGTTGAGGTCAGAGCTGTATCTGAGAGTCAACTCAGGACAAAACTCAATGTAGCGAGCTCAATGGCCTGAGAGTACTCTACAGACCAGGTGTGGAACACTTCATGTGTGAAATCCCACATTGCTGCTCTGCATTCGGATGCCCGTACCCTGTCCTCTGTCTTTCCCACATCATGTGTTTTGGAGCAGCCATCTTGAAGCTGAATCTGTATTTAGTGGAAGACTGGCTCATTGACCACATTAACGGTCGGAGCTGGTGAATCCCATTGACTTTGCCAATACCGACTGTAGTTCTGGGTCGATGATTTGGCGCACTTTGTGGGAGCAGGTCGATGGCTATGTTTGGACTCAGTGGAGCAGTGTTCAGGTCATTGACTGGATCAGTGCTCTATGTTGTCCTCCAATGACTTATTTGAGAACGAGCCCACACTTTAAAAGAGTCAAAACGAAAGATGAAAGTTCTGTTCGCAAAAGTTGACCTTTCAAACCGTTTCTAGCTTGCAAGTGCTCTGTGTTGATTGGACACGATTTGAGTGGCCAAGGGTCAACGAGCACAGCTGGATACTAGGACGAGTCTGGCACCCTCCATCAGAACACAGGATTAAAGTCTCTGTAGTGCTCGAACTCTCTCTAACGAACACAAACACCTGCTTGCTGCGAGACACCTGTTTCTGATTATGAGTATTTACCTCTGGATGTTTTTTCCCCTGGTGAGCATATTCATTTGGCACATCATTTCATTTTATAAACATTTCAGAGCATACTGATAACTAGTCAGGAGGCTGCTGTTTGTTTAGAGTTTGTTTGGAGTATAAGGTGAGGGGGTGAGGAGAAACACGCAGACAGAAAGCATTTAATACTAGATGATACTGGATAATCACTAGATAAACCTTGTGGAAAAAAACAGTTCAATTTCAAAGGTCAATTTTAGGGGAGTTTTGGCCATTTATTTACTGGTCAGCCACTGGTGTCTTGGAAATCAGCTAGACCTTCTGAAGATCAGCTTCCCTACCTGGCTAAGGTTGGTCTGCTTTGCTGGTTTAAGCTCAGACCATCAGGACATATAGTCTTAAGATGGTTTAATTGGTCTTCCAGTCTGGCTTACCTGTTTAGGACAGTCTGTTTTACCACTTTCAGGGGAGTTTAGGTCATTTGCCTGCTGGTCAGACTCTAGCTTCTTTGAAACCACCCAGACCATGAAAAAAAAAATCCCTGACTGGCCAAGTAGTGTAGATTAGTTTGATCAACCTAATAGGCTGCGAATCTGGTCTTTAGATATTGGTCTTTCAGCCTTGCCAATCTAGTAAATACAACACATTTCTGTGGTTTCTGGATGTTCCTGGGGCATTTAGTAATGTCAATGACAGAATCATGCCAATGAATAATGCAGTGTTGTCGGAGGGCCCGAAGACCACAAGTATACAACAAAGGTCTTCAGCCTAATCCCTTATCGGAGGGCCTCTGCCCACCTTTACTTCTGAAAGACTCTGCCTCTATAAGACATTTATTTTATAGCTAATCATGCTACAGAACTGAAATTAGAATTTTTCTCATTGAGAGTGAATGAAAGTGTAACATTTCTCAATTTACTGTACTGTAGATATATTAAGCAGGTTTGAACAATTTTAGTTTGGATTGTTTTTGGGAACTTTTTCAACTGGTCAGACATCTCTAAAAAAAATAAACTTGTAGGCTGGGAAGACTCTTTCAAGATGATCTAACTGGTTTTCCCAGCCTGGCCAAGCTAGTTATGTGGGTTGGTACTGTAGGCTTGTTTATATGGTTTTAAATGGGTTTGGGTACTTTTCCAGCTGGATGACCAGCTAAACATCCATACCATAAACAAGGCCAGTTTAGAATGTATACATCATAATAAAGTTGTAAGGCACAGCAGATACAATTAGGGTGCATAGGGTGCAAGTAATTTTCGCAAATAATAATCCACTAATGGCACATATCGAATGTTGCACCAGTAGGATGTTAGCACGTTTGTGGAGGGAATAACCGCAGGGAGCACAGAGACAGAAAGGAAGTGACTCTGACAGGCCCATCTCTCTCCGCTCCTCCTCTCCTGCTCACCATCATTAGAGCAGAAGGGTGACGGACAGATAAAGGAAACCTTTTAATAACACTGCAACCTTTTAAGAGGGGGCACAATCGACAGAGCCCACGGGCGAGCTGGAGCCAATCAATGCAGCTGTGCCCTGCCATCTACTCTTTCTCCTAGCCTCCCACTCCCTATCTGTTCCATCTCTCTCTCGCTTTCTCATTCTGTCAGTGGAAGGGGAGACATCTTCCACCTACATTTTCACAACTGCTCCTCTGAAACTTCTCTGTTTAAACAGTACTTTTCCTCCTTATTAGAAGCGCTCCCTGCTCTCCCTGATGGGACTGACTCTCACTCTGTCATTAGCAGCAATGCACTGTACAGATATAGGACGAGGCCTGTGATAGGATCGGGTTCCTCTGAGGAAAGATGCATTGATGCAGTTTTGACATTTTAACAGCTGGTTGTTTTACCTGTCCTTTCCTTTATGTTAACATGTTTTTTTTTTTAAGTTCTCACTAAGAAGTCTCCTCCCACATAGTCTCTCGCCTGGGGAGTAAACTCTCTTATATACTTTCTTTCTTAATTTTATTATCTCTTAATTTTTAACCTGTTGCTGTCGCTCTGTCCATAGTAAGCAACTTAATAAAGTCCAAACTCAGCCACGTTGCCATTTATTCAGAAGTGACCCAATTAACTCCTTAACGCTTTTTGTGATAATTAGTACTTTTGTGACATAACTGCTGTTATTGTGAAGCCTAATTAAAGTCTAATGTAGAGACTACACCATTGCACATTCAGTGCTCTTTGAACCACATTAACACTTTTTAGCACCAACACAGACGGCGATCAGTATTTGATAATGAGCTGTAAATCCTTACCACTGATCTAGATGTTTAAGAACCAAAAAAAAAAAAAAGAATTCTATAAAACTGAAAAACAGCATTAATCAGGAGCTGGAGATGGACAGCACACTCATTAATGATTTTACTGCCTCGCTGCCCTTGTCCTTATATCATAAAGGAGGGGTGACCATGCATGGAAACCAAAACAAAAAAGAATTATTCTCACATAAAGTCACTTTCAGATTCGCCTTAGTTTTCTGATTTACACAGTTGCAGAAAGTTGTTTATAAATTTTAATTAGAACTTCTGTAATGAGGTTTTGGTTTATGATTTGCTATTTTTACAAGCACGATTATGCTTGCATATGTGATGCAGCAGAAGGACAGAGAATAGTCCCGCATAACAAAATATGAAATCATTTGTGCACATACTTTCTCGTAATGGTTCAAAAAAATAACTGAAAATAATTATTTGACAGTGCAAGCAAGCTGTCTTCCTTATCAGAGTGGAGTTAGTTAATTTAAATTGTTAAATTATCCTATCATTTAATGTGGCATGTTCCACGTCTTCTGAAGCTATACAATATATTTGAGGAACATAATAAAAATGAAAGCCATTCACTTCGAATCTTACTTGATCTTCACTTCATGTAAATGAGCAGCTTGAACATTTTACTAAATAACTTCATTTGTGTTTGAAAGAAGATAAAGTCATAATAGTTTTGAATGATCTTATATAAATGCTGTCAAAATTGTCATTTAAAGCGAACTATTCCATTAAATATGGTAACATCATTATGAAGTACGCTTCAAGCTAGAATCAAAGAGTTTGTCTCAGAAAAGTTTCCTTCCCTAGACAGAAGTTTGAATCACATGCATTCAAAGCCAAAGCTAGAAGCTGTGTTTATTTTCCCTCTTTTAAAAAAGATCAAATCAAAAGAATGGAACGGTTTCCTGTGGAGGGAGTGCATCAGGCCAGCGTGTTACGTGCCCTGCCAGCACACTTACACTGCTTTACAAAGGCAATCTGTGAAGATCTTTCCGGTCGAAATATGCTGCAGTCTGCCTGTCTGCCGTCTTTGTTGTGTTGTGCAATTCATTACAGTTCACTGAATGTGACAAGAACTTTGCCTCACATTTCCTCTTAATATAAGATACACAAAGAGAAATTAGGATGAAGCGGAGGTGGAAAAAAAACTCCAAAAAATGTAATGTCTACCAATGTGCCATGAAGCTAAGAAACCTAAGATACAGATAAGCAACATGAAACATTGAGGACGTAAACAAAAGAAGAACTGGAATAAAAAGGAACTCCAAATATGCTGCCGAACAACAAAAGAAAAATAGCAGCAGAACTGAAACACTTTTATGTGATAAAAAGCAGGTTTTCCATATTTGAGACAGGGTTAGTACACTAATACAAGGGACGCAAAGGAGATGCAGGCAGAAACCACAAACTGCTTTTGGAAACTCAAAGTTTCTCGCTCTTGCAGGCCTTCAGAATGCGAATACAGTCTTCAAATAAATATGCCAAGCTGAAAAGCAATGAGAGATGCGCAACGTCTGTGCCTCTGAGCCACGGGATGTAAGGAAAGGATTAGAAACACGAGTCCCGGTAGGATGCCTTTAACACAGAGATTCTTAGATGATGTAAAGGCGATGGGAGTCTGAGTAGAGTCATTTGTGAAGCAAGGATGAGATCCGACTGTAATCTTTCTTTACAATGGGTATCAGCTCTCATTTAGCAGTTCATTGCTCTTTCAAAAGAAGAGGTCGTAACATATGAACTACCCTGCACACAAGCACATTAGCTCGATATTATGCGCTTTTGCTTAAGTACATTAAGGATTTACATTTATGCTTTCAGATGATGCTTCCATCCGAGAGTGTGTTCAAATATTGCATTTTTATCAGTTTATGCATTTCCTGGAAACTGCTCCCTGGCCCCTTCTATATATACTTATGTATAAGCAAACTGAATAATTAGCCAATCATAAATGCTTTTTCAATTTAATGGTGGATTGAAATGCAGAAGCACTTGTGTCTGTGTTTGTGTTTATAAGCAGAAGAAGGGCATAAATAGACAAATCAATAGATGATAAGCTGCTGTGTCATCTCATTTGGACTGGCTAACTCCCAGAGGTCAGAGAGGTCATTGCTCACACAAGCTATGTAAGTCTTCAAACACCTTCGAATCCAATCAATATTCTGAGTTTTGTCATTTTTTCTTTTTCTAGAAAACTTTTCTACTTTAAAAACTCTTGGTGAGTAGGTGCAGGTTTTATTTGGCTACATTTATGCCCAGAAGTGAGATAAATCTAACAAAACCTCACATACAGTACAGTATATTTTTAAGTGTTTGATTATTAAGGCTGCATTTAAAAGTAAAAGCAGTAATATCGTTAAATATTATTACAATTCTAAATAACATTTTTCTATTTTAATATACTTTGTATTATTTATTCCTGTAGTGACGAAACAAAATTTTCATTAGACATGGCTATAGTCTTCGATGTCACATGATCCTTATGTGCTGATTTATTAATGTTAATATAGATAACTAAATAAATCACAAATAAACAAGATGTAAAAATAAACATATAAACAGGAAAATAAATAAATAGCTTAAATAATAAACAATAAATAATAAAATAAATAATAATAAAAATAATAATAATAATGCTGTCTGGACTGTATTTGTGTTCTAGTAGGAGCACCATATAATATATGAATCATACAGAATACTGCTGTGCCTTGGCTCCAAATATGACCATGCCATGAAGGTCTATAAAATATAATGCACTTGCTAAAGTTACAGCACAAGGGAGAAGGACAGAGAAGAGAAAAATAAATTCCAACTGTGCCTCCCTGCTGTCATTTGCAGCTGTAATTCCTCAACTGTTCAGTAGAGGGAGGAATGATTACACAAACTTAAGACAAAGATTTAGGACAACTGTTAGGACTTATGTAAAATCATTCACAAGTTAAATATTAAAAACTGTGCTGTCATGAGCAAAGTTCACCGATTTCAAACTGGAAATCATATGGCAACAAGTGCTATTAAACTGAATGGAAATGCTAACAGGAAGCTTTCTCCCCTAGAACTCTCTGCTTACACATTCAATGGCCAATCAAGCTCTGAACAGTGCTGCTGGCACAACATATCATCTTTCTCATCATACGTTTACAATAATTCCACATCTCATGAAATCTGCTATTTAACCAAACAAACAGGAAATGCACATGCCTAAACTGTAGACTTAATTACTGCAAACACAGCTCCCCCGCAATCACACACAATCAGTGCAGTCTGAGAGCCAGTTATCCGCCCTACCAATCATCATACCATCTTTCTCTCCCTCCCACATTTCTCCTCCCTAGACCACAGGAAGAGGAAAAAAAGTATATCGATACATAATTCATCCACCGGAGGCTGAACTAAAAAGTCCATTGTGCTCTAATGAGGAAGCCAAAATCAGAGTGACTTCCCATTACAATTACACGTTACGAGCTTTAATTGTTCCTCTTGAGAGCAGACGAGCAAGAGGGTGGGGTGTTGACGTGGGGATGGAGGTAATGGAAAAATATTAGATAATTCAAGTTAATTTGCTTAAGCAAATTAATCAAATCAACAGCCACATGGAGCTCAGCACCAGGATATGAATTAAACAAATAAGGGTTGTGGAGTGCTTTTAGCCAGAGAGGCCAGAAGGATATTAATCTGTTTTCTAGTGGCACTGCTGGTAATTACACACGATGGCTTTATTTGCCATCATGACCTCTTTCTCGCGGAGCACCCAAGAGATTGTTCGCGCGTACACTTACACGTACTGTAAATAAAGGTTCACAACTACACACAGATAAAATAAATGATCACGCTCATAACAGTCTTAAACCTACTCACAAAGATCTGTGCTAAGTGCTTTCACAGTTAACAATACTGTATGCGTAATACTTACAACAGTAAGGTATGAGAGGTTGTGCTGTATTGTTAATACAATCATGTTAACCATGACGTGCAGTGGATGGGCTTATTGCTTTAATGGTTACTATATAAAATAAACATTTGCTTAGAGCAACTTGCTTAGGAGCCATATGGTGAAGATGTGTTATAGCTTGCGCTTAATGTGTTACAGCTTCTAATTAATGTACAGTAGAAGCTATAACACAACAAAACAAAACAGAATGCAACAGAGTGATACAGATCACAACCAAAACAAAACAAAACTTACATTGAAATTGATTACATTTTAAAAGATTAACTAAATCATTTGTTTTATGAATTGATTTGTTAACCTTGTTAACACAATATAAACAATATAAACAACCAAACACACAAAGGAATCCTCAAGACAACACAAACAAAACTTCACAAGACAAACAAAACAAAAACCTCAAAGAGCACCAAGAAACCTAAACAACACAAATGAAATAAAAACATCAAACACAACATGAACAAAGCAAAAACCTCAAACACCACAAAGAAACTTAAACAGAACACAAATAAAACAAAAACCTCAAGACAACACAAACAAAACTTAAACAACACAAATGAAACAAAAACCTCAAGACAACACAAACAATACAAAACGTCATCAATAAAACAAAACGTGAAACAAAAAAAGAAAAATAAAACAAAACAAAAAAGAAAGAAACAAAGATGAATTAAAAATAAACTAAAAGTAGTTTAACATAAATTAAAGTAACAAAACCTAAAACAAACAGAAAAACATCCACACAACCAGAACCTCGACACAACGCAATACAAAACAAAACCTTAACACTACCAAAATAAAACAACTAAAAAACAGAACCAAAAAAAAGCTTAAAATATTAATTTGAAATAAGAAAAATATTAAGCAATTTTATACAATAAAATTAACAAAACATGAAAACAAAGAAAACAAAAAAAAAAACATATGCAATGACTGTATGTGTCAGTTCAAGTTGACTTCTTCACCCAACAGACAGCAGCAGACATTATAACCGCCACAGGCCACCAGAAACTCACTTGCATTGTGATCTAATCTGCTCTTCAGTTATAACTTCATTACCATTTATCTTCTTCAGGAAGTATGACTGAACTCTCGCTCTCCTCTCGGCCCCGCAAATCATATGGCATCGTTAATAAACCTATTGATTCCACATATTAATATATTCATCACTGAATACAGTGAGGGAGAGAGAACAGCTCCTCTCTTTGTGGAAATCCTTAAAGATTTCATTAGCTTTTGGGGAGGTTTCATTACGGACCGTGGCCCTCTCTTCCTCCAGTTTCTCTCCACTCTGTTCATCATCTGCATTATCGATTCGAAGCGGCGGACATTTTAATTTCACAAGCAAGCCACGCTCAGCCGACCTCCGTCACAGCGCAGCGCGCAGCTGAGAAGCCCTAACGCTGTTTGTGACATAGGAGGAGAGGAAGAGAGACACAGAAAGCTAGAAAGAGGTGGAATTCAGTAGTAAATCAGGAGGGAGTTTGCCCTTTTGAACACCTCATTGTGAAAACCGGAGTTATGGCACGGAGAGGTGAAGTGTGGACATAAATTTATTTGTCTGAGAAGGGTCACAGACGCAGGGTTACTGCAGTTTGTCAAGGGATTAAAGGAAAAGTTCATCCAAAAATGAAAATTCATCTACTCACCCCCATTCTTCCCACCCATATGACTTTCATCTAAAAATAACATAAAAGTACCAGAAAACTTGTATATAGGAGTTGTGGGTTGTACTTAAAATCTTCTTCTGAAGCCTGTTCTGTTCACCAAAGCTGCATTTATTTGATATATTCTAATAAATTATAAAATGTAATTTATTCCTGTAATTGCAAAGCTGGAGTTTCAGTCTTCAGTCTCACATGATCCTTCAGAAATCATTCTAATATGCTGATTTGCTGCTTATGAAACATTTCTAATTTGGTAACACTTTACAATAAGGTGTCATTTGTTAACAATAAATATGTTAACTGATATAAACAGACAATGGACGATAGATTTATCACAATATTTATTCATCTTTGTTACTTTAGTTCATAAAGTAAAATTAAAGTACAGTCAAATCAAAAGTAAAATCATTCACGGTAACACTTTATAATAACTACACACTATGATTCATTAGTAAAGCATTAGTAAATACTCAATTCATCCTTTATAAACCATTGTTCCAACATTATTATGCATTAGTAAGCAGTTTAAAAGTACTTCTAGAAATGCCTTGTTCTTGAGCATAATGTTTAACAATTGTATTTTCACATTTAATTAACAATATATAATTTATAAATTATTACATTATTTGCAAACCAGTTATTTAAGAGTTGTCAGTGTTTAAAAAGATTATTTGGAAAGTCAGTAAATTATTAATAAATTATTTAAATGTACTGATTAATACATTATTCAATCTTATTATTTAGAAACATGATAATAATTGCCCAGTGTGGTAATTCGTAAAGCATTTACAAATGAGATGCAAAGACTCATTTATTTTCCAAACAGAAAAGTTTTTTCAAGACACAAAAGATTTAACTGTACAATTTTATATTTTTTTGCATCTTAAAAAAAATAATAGTTCTGTATCCCTCTTTGTTGTGTTTCTTTATTATTTCTGTTAGGAAGATAACTTAGCCTTTAAATCTCCTTATAGCAGATATGCTTATAAATCAAGAACAAGCCATTTAGAACTGTATTTATAAACTGCTTACTAATGACTATTAATGTTGGAACAATGGTTTATAACAGATGAACCTTTTATTAATGCGCAACTAATGATTCATAGTGTGTAATTATTATTAAGTATTACTTCATTCATTGTTAGCTCACAGTGCATTAACTTATTTTAACAAACATGACTTGTGATTTTAATAATGTGTTAGTGAATGCTGAAATTAGCAACATTAATATATGCTTGTATATGCTTTTGTTCATTCTTAGTTTATGTTAATTAATGTTGTTAACTAATGTTAACTGATGAACTTTATTGTTACTCTTATTCTTACTATCACTGTTGAAAACAGTTATGCTGCTTATCATTTTTGAGAAAACTATGATATTTTTTTTCTGGACTCTTTGATGAACAGAAGGCTCAAAATAATAATATTTATTAATAATAAATTAATAAAATAAAAAAAAATTATAAATCTGTTTCAACACAACACAAATAAAACGTCAAAGCAATACAAATGAAACAAAAACCTCAATACAGCGCAAACAAAACAAGACAAAACCCCCAAGACAACACATTAACATCGTAGTTATAAAATTACTCAATATTGCTTCTCAGTGTTAGCAGAACTTTTAGCATGAATATGATTTTTGCAGTGTACGTTATTTCTGTTTTTTTCCCATTTCCTTTCCTTTCCTAAGTAAACATAACTGATTATAAGACATGTAAAACATAGTGCCATTGTCATTGAATGTCATTAAAAGACCTGAAAAAGAATGCATATCATTTAAAAAAAAAACATTTTTATATTATAAATAAAATATGCTAAACCAACACAAATCTTTAGTTTTTTACACAGTTGTCATTTGCACTCAATTTTAATATGTTAAATGGAGCAGATCGTTATCATGAGTGTTTCTTTATTTTTTGCTTTGGTTTACA
>JAUCMU010000442.1:0-12697 GCA_032275025.1 Enteromius treurensis | reverse complement strand
ATATGGATAGATTCACAGCTGTTTCAGAGGCGCGTTAACGCCGAGGCGTTTCCCAAAGCGTATTCACGCAGTGTCTCTTTCCTTCAAGGAACTAGGGTTATATACATAACCCGGAGACGTTTTTGTTAACAAAAAATATTTAAAAAACTGATAACTGACTGATGTATCACGCATTTCGAATAAAAAAACCAAGTAGCTACAACTGCTTATTGTCTGTGGAAAATTATTAGATTTTTTAAAATTAATTAATTAAATTTTTACATTTTATTAATTTTAGGAGAATCATATGACGGCTTTTTGACCTCAGTGCCTGCTAGTAAAATATGGTCTGTTAATTAAAGTTTAAGTAATTATTTTCCTCTGTTCCAACAACAACAACAACAGTGTAAATTAAGAATGTTCATACAAATGGACTCTACCATCCAACAGAGTTCATGGAATATCAAATATGGCAGAAAAAGATTAAACAATTAGTTCATATTTAGCTGCACTGATGTTTGCTTGCAGTTCTGATTCTGTAAATCTGATGCTTTAACAGTCTTTCTCCTTTTGTCACCCTTTATAATGTGTTGAAACGCTAGTCACTTCATACTTTGTGTTTGGCCATGCATGACAGGTGAGATGACAGGGCTTTGGCTTGCGGAGTAATCCAAGGCTTCACTTTCACCAGGGTGTCCTCATCACAGAAGCCCAGGGCTTAGAAAGCATTAAAGGACAGTAATTTCACGATAAATGCTTTGCTGCTATTCCGTTGTCATCTGCATAACTGTCCTGAAGAAAAATGTACAGCATGTACAGTGTTGGACAACATTCACACAATTTTATGATGCACTAGATTTATGTTTTTCAGGTGAACACAAGCAAAAAAAAAAAAAAAGAAAAAAAAAAATGGGGAAAATTTTTTAACATAGGCTATAATGCAAGTCTAAAGAACCTCTAACATTCTGGAGTTTTAAATATATATTGTGAACTCATGAATCATTTGAAAACTATTGTCGAAAACGGATAATTGAACGTTTTTTTTTCTCACAACACCTTTTGTTTCGCTTCTACAGTATAAACCTTCGGATTCATCAACTGGGGTTGTATTGTTTACCATTGTGTTTGCTTTGTGCACTTTTTGTGTGGCATCAACTTTCCTGTAGACTTTCATCCCTTTGCACTAGACAAAAATAATACTTTAAAAATTAATGCCACCCTTTCAGTATTCATTAGGATTCATTTTTAGGTGTAGTCAATACCTCAGTTTTGTACGTTAAAAAGCTGAAAATACGTAAGAATTTGTACGCTTAGATGCTGAAAATATGTCATTATTGTATTATTTAGTGCCTGTAAAAACGTAAGTAAACTTACGTTTTATAGAACAAACTTTTACGTAAATGCATACAAATTATCATGAGATCACATTGGCTGAGCAGTGTGAAAGGTGAAGGTTAGATTTGTAATCTCACAGGTGTCTCCACAGATACCAAATGAGAACAAAAATGCAAGTGTAGACAGAGGAGAGAGAGAACAAAATTGAACCATGTACGTTATATGAACATTTCATCAGGCCATTTGTCACACGAATGATATTACCTCCTACCTCAAAAAAGACTGTGAGGCAGAGCCGGTGCTTAAGGCTCAGGAAGACTCTTACAGGAGAAAGCGGAGAAAGAAAAGTCAGTTCTTGAAGAACAAACTTGCTCATCTCTCACTCAGAGACACCTAATCTAACCTTATCCACCACAACTCCGCTCTTAATACATGGGGGACTGTCATTTAGTCAGCCAGATCAGGGCTGTCAGGCGTCTGGAGATTCCAGTCCTTCTTTCCGAGGGAGGGCAGAGGGTGGGGATTCGGATTTAATGTGATTGGGATGTCAGTGATGGCATCTCTGGCTTATCGCCCGGACGTCTGCTGCAGGTGACACGGCCGACAGTAATGAAAGTCTTACTCTGGCGGAGATGTGGCCATCAGAGCTTAGAGTCAGGCCTCTATCTGATTTAGAAGAGAGCTGTGGAAGAAAAACTCAATGCCAAAACTACAGGACACAAGTGCATTCTTCATACATTAAATTCATGAATAGAAAATTAAAGGAGCATTTATTTGAAATAATAAATATATTTTTTAACAATGTCTTTACTGTCACTTTTGTTTAAAATTATCACATTTTCTTTAGAAATATTAAGCAGTTCAGCACAACCAAATTGGTATGCATTTTACAGTGATTTTTGAAGGATCATTTGACACTGAAGACTGGAGTAATGGCTGCTGAAAATCCAGCTTTGCCATCACTTAAATAAATTACATAAAATTTATTCAAGAAATGGAAAAGGATATTTTATAGTATAATTGTTTTACTGTACTTTGATTAAATGTAGCCTTGAGCATACAATATTTATTTCAAAAATATTCAAAAGTTTTGATATGGAAATATTTTATTTTTTTATGTTTTATTTTAAATATAAATGCAATTCCCAAATTGGAATTAAATTTGAAAGAGGTAGTACATAGAAATGAAATTAAAATTCTGAATGTAAGGATGTAGGATTAAAATAAATTAAAAAGTAATTTATGTAACTGTAATGTTTAAAAGGAATCTTTGTTGTATTGTTTGACATGATACGAAATGTGTTTTAGTAGTAAATTATACATTTCATGATGGGAAATTATTTTGGATAAGTGATTTTTCAAAGACCAGGATATGACTCAAATTTCTCATTTTAATTTCATTCTTTTAATTTCTCATATTTAATTTTCATTCAATTATTGCTCAAAGACTAGAAATGTAGAGATTAAAATAGTTTTAATATACAGTAGTTTTTGCCCTTTAACGAGATAAAAAAAAAAAAAAAAAAAAACACAAAGAAAAAAAATGGTATGATCAGCCTGTCATACACATTTGTCTTTTACATCACAAAATAATTATAAACGTGGGTGGACATCATAAGTTGAGTTATTGACCACTAATTAAATAACTCTGAGAAGAGAAAGAGAAGAGCCTGTATGTGTCAGGAAGTCCTTCCTCTCCACCAGCGCCAATTATCTTTGGAGATGGCAGGACGACACTGCTTTGGCATGGGGTAAGATGGGGTGGAGGTGGGTTTGCTGTCCTCACCTCTCTCCCACTGTGTGTGGCCAGCCAGCCATCTCATTACCACACACAGACTACAGCCTCAAGTTTCTTCTCCTTTCTTCTTTTTTTGTCATCTGTTTTTCTTCTCTTCTCCACTCACCATCACTGTTAGTATGTTTACTGCCAGATGATCACAATGATCTATAACCTTTTTTTTTATTGAAAACACAGTATGTAAACATCTACAGTACTTTGTCTTCTAGTTAGGTTTGGAGTCACTGGCTAGTGGGAACAGGATGCTGAACGTTTTGAAATATAGAGCCAACAAAAATGTTTTCTTAGTGATTCTTTTTATTGTAAAACAACAACAGATTTTCTTAGGAAAATTTTAGTGGGTAATATCAATGTCTAATAACGCAAATTATTATTTACTTACCCGAGAAACTTTTTACTATATGATAATGGCTATTTACTGGGTTTGATAATGATTATTGTTTGAACCAAGGTTTCTACACTGGGGTTTGCGAGGCAACTGCAGGAAACAAGCAAAGGTTTGCTACTGTAGTATAACAATAATCATCTATCTGAATTCATCTTAGATGGTATATATATTTGTGACCCTGGACCACGGAACCACATGGGTCATTTTTTTAAAATTAAGATTTATACATCATCTGAAAGCTAAATAAAAAAGAATAGGCCAATATATGGCTGAAATACAACTATTTGAACATGCCTTAAAAACTGTATAAAAGACACTGCTGAAAGACACTCTCGAGATTTCTCTGCAGAGGCTCTCGGCTTTATTCTCTTTGTTATAAAGTCTATTCTTATGGCACCAAAAACCTAAGACTGAGTATGATTCCTCAGAGCAACGGCAGAAACCACCACAGAACAAGGATATTCACATTTTCTCGAGGTAGTGACCCCACACACCAACAACAACACGCCGAGTACGTGTGAGGTTTGTGGCAACATTTAGGAATTTAAAGATTGCTAAATACAATAAATTGCCTGTCATTAAATGTTGTGTGTCGAAAGTAAACTTTCAGTTCCCTTTAGTTTCCACACATTTACTGGGTCAGTGATCAAGTTAATGTTGCCTTGTAAAAGTATTAAGATTAGTTTCAAAGAGATGAAACTCAAGTAATGAAATGAACTTTTGCTCACAGTTACACAGGCATGCTGCTTGCAGCCACCAGGCCTGAACTCTTTCTTTGTATTTTTGCATGCCATTGAAACACCCTAGAAAAAAAAAACAGTACACCCACTTCATAGAGAGCCTGTGCCCTATAACTGATGAAGGCCTGGAAACACCCCTGAGTGTAACTGCAGAGTGAAAACCTTTACAAACACTGGGCTACATTAGAACAGTACAACAGTGAGGTATAAAAGATGGTTATGATTATAAATTAATCTTGAAGCTATTTTAGTTGCTTAAGGCAATTTGAATATTAATGCTTCCAACCAACCGTGTTTTCTCAGGGCCTCTGATGCAGTCATGTTTCTGCCTGGATGTCTTTGCATAAAATCAATCTGGACCTGACATGACATGGACCCTGCGGGAATATCTTCAGGTAGAGACAAGGAACTGTTCTCAGAAAGCTCTGCACAGTGCGGATAGGAGAGTGATCTCAGAGTATCTTGAAAATGTAAAGAAAACTAATTTTGTTTTCTGAAATATATATTTGTACATTAATTGTAACGATAAAAAGGCATGCTCTCAAACTCAAACACACACAGGCAGAAAGGAAGAATCATTTGGGTTTAGATAATGAACACCCTTCAGGCAGTTCCCGCTGCATGTTGAAGTAGTGCCCAGCCATGTGTATTTTAACTTTGTTAGATGTTGTGTAATAGACTCCCTGTTTGCCACGAGCCAGGCAGATTTTCACCTTTGCTGCTTCAAAAGCTTCATATGGTTCGGTAACCCCTACATGTGATGGGTGCAGCGGCGACTTCAACACTTCCTGCCGTTTGATCCGTGCTGTACCACACTTTCTGCACATCTGCGATAGGCTTTGAAAATAGAGCTGAAATCAGCCTTGAACAAGAAGCAGCATTACTCAGTGTTAGTCTGCGACTACCGTAACTGCACTAATGAATGTACTTTGAGGAAAAGGGCATGAGGTTCAGAATTAGATTATTACAGACTGGAATCACAGGAAGAATCTAAGGCATCTCTTCAAAAGAATTCTATTAAAAAAACAAAAAACAAAAACAATATATATATATTTTTGCATTCTTTATCTCTTCTGGAATATATGAGCAATATAACTTGAGTAGGAGCATGACACGACACTTCAAGCATGGCTGTGGTGGTGAGTATTGAAGGTTGGAATGATATTAAAAGCTATAATGTAAAACGTATAATGTAAAACGTTTTAAAGCTGTATACTAAAAGTATCAGCCTAAGTAGAGTATTATGAAAGACAGATCTGAGTGTGATTGCCTGAATCCTGTACAGCATTCATTCTTAAGTTCATTCTCATGTTCGTAATGGGAAAAAAAATAGATTGAAAGTCCTCTGAGGGAAGTGATATTTGTCATAGTATAATGCAATGAACATTAATTAACAACATAAGAATCAACATAAAGACAAAGTCATTTTCAAGGAAAGTCTGTTTGCTCCGTGGCCATATTTGCTATGGCAGCTATTTTAAACATGCACGATCAAGCCCTGTCTATTTGAATATAGGGAAATCCTGAAATTTCAAAAACTGCTTGCCTTAGTCGCATTTAAATGATATTTCAAATCAGCAAAAAAGACAAAGAAACCCAACTTGAACAGTCTCATTAATATTTTTTTTTAATGCTTAAATAGAATGAAAATGCTTATATGTTAGGCTGGAAGAGATGTCACTGACTACACATTCTTAGCAGCTGCAGTGATGGCTCTTTTATTTAGAAGAAAGCCCTTTTCGTGTGGGTGTACCATCTTGGTATTTCTGTATTCTTTGGTAAAGCCCTAATGTGCATTACCTGTAAAAAAAACAAAAAAAAAACAACAACAACTAGTAGTTATTTTAATAAATAACTATCAAATGTAAGCTGTCATTCTGAGAATTATAAGAATGCTTCTTTAGATTTTGC
Source organism: Enteromius treurensis (assembly GCA_032275025.1). NCBI lineage: Eukaryota > Metazoa > Chordata > Actinopteri > Cypriniformes > Cyprinidae > Enteromius > Enteromius treurensis. Next base: position 6,546 of record JAUCMU010000442.1, on the reverse strand, counting down.
AGAAGTTGCTGTGATGTTACTTCTGTTGACTGACCCGGTTTCCATTTTTGAAAAGCCGCAGCTACTCTTTAACATAAACATTTATTAAAAATGTTATTTGTGTCATTAGAGTGTGATGTTTAGTTCTTAAATTTCACATTTAAAAAAAAAAAAAACACACTTTTGCTAAAACACTTAAGCTCTACCAGGAAATCAGGAAATGTGAGGTTGAGACTCTTGTTTTTGACATGAAATATCTTTAAAATGGTTGATCGATGTAAAGTAACCTATTTCTTTATACATTTCAACTTTTGTCTCTATTGTATAAGAAGAAACCGCCATCTGTCACTAATCTGACGATCGGGAACCAGGTTGCTACAAGAATGTTTAGCGCAGTTATTTTCCCAATTAACATTCCCTCATGTCAGGCATGACGTAGACTACCAGAAACCTTTGTGCTCGTCTGCAAGGTTTCATTGTAACATTTACGGATCTGTGAGTGTTCATCAAAACATTTTACAGACTTGTGCAAAGCAGATATGAGGAATGTGCATGAATTCATAATTATAGATTACAGTTGAGAGCTTTTTTTTTTTTAAACATCTGTTCCGAACATGGCTTCACATTCAAAGTTAATTAATCGTCTTGTTTCTCAGGTGATCACGGTAGCATATCGAGACACTGTCATGTCACTGCGTCAGTCGCGTACGGATAATGAAAGCAAATTGAATATACTCCTCAACCAAAGTTATAACTAATAACAAGTAAGTTACGAGTCTCCAGAATCCCATTTTGAGTCAGAAGTCTTTATACTTTAAGGTTTATGGTTTTCATTTTAGTTTTATGTGCCAGTTCTTTGCATCAAACAACATTTAACCCAAATAGAGGGTTATGCTGTGACAAAAGCTTAAAAAACGAGAAATATTCTGAGTGCAGTTTGAATTCAAAATATACTGTGTAGTTTTGGGATATGAGGTAATACAGCATCTCTCTGCCCATTCATTTAATACAATTTTAATTAAACTGAAGTGACAACAACATTTTTGTACTTTTGTTAATGACTTTGCTTATACCTACATTGTTCATTTTACATTGTGCAAAATGGCACCTGTGGAGATCATCAAGTTTCAGCCTTAAAAACTAAAAAATTAATTGCAGTCTGAAAAGGGACTAAATGTCTCACAACAATAAAAAAATTCGATTTGAGGTCTACTTGAAGAGTTTAGCTCCGGTCTTGATCAAACCCATCTGCCTATAGGTTTTTTAAGTAAACCTGAAAACTGTTTCCAAAACTCCAATCATTAAAGGATTTCATCAAGGCTTAATGATCTACAACGAAATACACCAACTCTGGTGAAAAATGTGAATAGTTAACTAATATCATAGTAATTTCCCACTATAAATAACATCAAATGTGGTATAAGTTGGTTAAAAGATGCCATTTTCAGACGCTCAGCTGACATGGAAAGGAACACACAGGATTATGGGATATCAAAAGCAGCGAAAGGATATATATTTTTTAATGCTGCTATTAAAAATTGATCAAATGAAGGCATCTTAGCAAACAGAAAGTGAACATAACTTGGATTCGTACACTCCTTGATGCCTTCCTACCTTGTTACGGATCCTCCGAAGGCATCCTTTTTTAGCTTTCGTACAGACCCCCTGTTTAGTTTGTTTAGGTGTGTTTGATAAGGATTGCCGGAAAATGGACCTCGAGGGCTGGAGTTGAGAACCCCTAGACTAGACATTTGGTCACTGTACTTATTCAGTCTGTGTCTCCTCAAAAGCACATTTTTGTTTCCAGCTGCCTCATTTTCCCCGACCCTTCAAACTACTGCAAAAGAGATATCTCTGAGGATGAATACGCCACAGTCTGCTTACTAATGGGCGACACAAATGCAATAACACATTGGCATGATGAATATGCAGTCTAATGTTTTTCTTTGGAATCTACAAAAAAGCCTCCCTGCCATCTCCCCATTTGTTTATGCAGGTAAATGTAATTTGAGCTGTTTCTCGTTCTTGTGGTAATTATAATTGGACACTAGCAAAGCATAATTCATATATGTAATTGACAGACAGACCAAAGTGCTTTTTGCACTAATATGCAGTCTAAATTTAGAGGTTGTCTGACAACTTTCTTTCTGTAATACTTATGGCGGGGTCAACGCTTTGATCATAACACCTGTCATAACCTGTAGCGATGACCTTTGTGGATAGTACATTCATGTATTTTCCAAATCTCTTTTATGTTTGGCCTGAATTGGGGTCAAGCCTGCTTTCACTCAATGTTTGCTGGTCTGTTAGGACTAATACAAAGTTTGTTTGAAGCCAAAAGCCAAAAGAACTCCAATTATATATAGATATATAGTATACATTTTCTGTCAGTAATAGCTCAAGTCACTTTTGCAGATGGCTGGGACACTGCAGTTATCGGTTTTGTATCATTGAATCCTATGGTTCATTATTGTTTTCAGGTTCCAGATCTCAATCTGTTGTTGGCTTGACAGTATAACAGCATTAGCCAACCGTTTAAGTCATATGATAAGCATTCACCATATTCAGTTCATGAATATTCAAATCATAACTGAGTCCTGATTGGAAAGCACTGTGAACACTCACTGGCCACTTAACGATTTTCATTTCTGTTAATAATACTTGAATGTGCTGAAAGCTGCGGTCCCGATTACAGGTGGAAAGCTCTAAATCTCTCAATACACCTGGGTTTCACACTCTCATGTTTAATCTTATGGGCATTGTAATTGCATAATGAACCTGGATAGAAAAAAAACAAAAACACAGCGGTTATTTTGGGTCACGTTGCCAGCCACTGGCTGCCACCCGTTGTGTGAGGCTTTTTTTCTACCTTTTGCATGTATGTATTTTTGACAGATGGGTCGCTTGGCTTCCTTTCAGAAAAAAAACAACAAGCGGTTTTGGCTGTCAAGCGCACAGACTTTGTGACACTGCATGTTGTCACCGCTGACTTCTCAATATTTCCATCATTCCAGAATGCTAGAATTTAAAATTACCCATGATGCTTTTCATAGACATCTTTACACAGGCTCTGTGTCTGTTTCAAAATTTGTGCCAGCTTTTGCTTGTGTATAAATTATTTGCAGCAGAAGTGCAGACTGTTTAGTTTTATTTTTTTACTTAATATGTGTTTCTATTTCATAATTATTATATAATTATTATAAAATACACAAAAAGGTAAATTAAACCTAATTACTTATATAGACTGTGCCTCTTTCAAAAGCTATGATACTGGGGCTTTGCCGCTGTGTAAATTGTGCAGTATTTATTTATTATTAATTACAAGTAACAATGTAAATGCAAAATACAAATGCAATATTTCACACAATAATACAGTACTAAAATTCAGATTTTAAAGATAAATTACAGACATTATATAAAAATAGCGTTGTTTGAGGGATCAAAATGTCTGTGTGAATGCATTTATGCAGCATCTTAAATCCTAGCTGTGTGGAGATGTTTACAAAAGGTACTGTAAATCCTGTGGAGTGGTGTGGATGCTTTTTAATGGCTCTTGATATAGCTATACTGTAGTGATTCATGGTTGACCATTTTTGCCCAAAGCTGACAATGACCCATGCTGGTGCCCAGAGCACAGGGGTCACAAAGAGTGAGCTGCAACATGAGCAGAAGGCTTTCTGGTGTCTGTCTGGCTCATGTGCTGCTTGTTTCTGTCGGTCACCCATCAAATATTTTACATCTCAGCTTACTGTTTTTGGAAGTGTTTTTTGTTTATCGCCATATGGGATGCAAATTTAGTGTCAGATTTTATTTTCAGATTGCCAATAAAACATATGCGTAACGCACACACATATAAGGTGAGAGAAGTAAATGAAGAAGCAAAACAGAGTAGTGATTCTAAACTGCCAAACTGTCAGATGTTCACCAAATGTGTTCAGAACACAACTCAGAATCTGACCATCAATAATCAGTACTAATGGAGATTCAATTTGAAAAACCAGGTCTGTTTTCTGAAAGGCATTTCATTAACACATGCAGGCTTAAAAAAAAAAAAAAAAAAAAAAAAAAACACTTAAACTTTCAGACATTTTAGAAGTTAACAAAAGTGCATCATCTCTTGCTATCAATACAAATTCAGAGCAGGTTAGACAGCTGCTTTCTAACTCTTTTCATAAGTAGATGTCAGGCTCATGCAGTGCTGCTGATATATTCTTAGTCCAGGAAACGTGAGCAAAACTCCCAGTTTCCTGTCACTCACATTCAGGTCGGTATAGAGCGGCCCGCAAAAATTTTGCCAGTAAAAAAGACAGCAGTTATTAGATGCACTGCTGCACGACCCTGAATTCCTCAGACAACGGGATTAATTATAACGAAGGACAAAGAGAAGCTTATCTGTTCTTCTGTGCTCGCTTATGTCAGTGCATGGCAATAACTAAAGGAGCTGCTGAGAAAGCTGTAGATGACTTTTGCATACCTACGGGCCATGAAGAACTTGTATGTGTAAAACTTGTAAAACTACTAGTGGATAATATTAACTCTTTAAATTCTTCTGTAAAAAGGATGATCGGGATCACAAATTGTAAAATTGTCATGCCAGTCAATCAAATTCATCTGGAGCGCAGTGAAACAGAAGATTGAGTCCAATTGAACAGCATTATGGTTTGCCACACAAGTCAACATTCTGTGTACGTCTCGGGTGAAGTCTTCAGTCTGAAAGTCCCTTGATGGTTATGCAATGGATGAATATTTCATTGAGGACGTTTGGGCTCAACCACACACACACACAAGGCAAGCAGAGGCTGTGTAGACGTTTTAGATGTGAAAGATTCTAGATACATTAGATATGTTTTGTTGTTTATGGTCATAGTCTTATGAAGGGGTGGGGGGAATTGACTTAAAGGAATGGGCCTGTTTTTAAGATTATGTCACAAATAACAACCAGAAAGACCAATAAATATTTTACAAATATTCTGCATGGCAGTGACAGGAGTTAAGCACACTGTGTCATATGCGATAAAACACTCAGCATCTAAACATATTAAGATTCATCCGCTCTGGATGACGCTGATAAACTCCCTCACGAGGTCCTGAACAGTAATGCGATCATGTTTTTTTTTGAGAATCATCCATGCTCATTCTTGAAACTTAATTTGTTAAATAGTTTTTAAAAATATATAAAAATATAACAATTCTTGTCACCAGCGTCAATACCACAAAAACAACATCAACAAAAATCTAAAAGTCAATGGAAAAAAACGTCTCTGGGTTATGTATATAACCCCAGTTCCTTGAAAGAACGAGACACTGCGTAAACACGCTATGGGAAAACACCTCAGCGTTATCCACTCTCTGAAACTGCTGTGAAACCTGTCCAAATAGGGCTCCGGCCGTCATGGACGGTGACGTCATGTTTACCGGAGCTTAAAGCCCAGGTGCTGCGCATCACTCATCAGCTCGGAATGAAGCGTGCGCTCGGCAGGGGGTGCAGTGGATATGGCTGGGAACGCAGTGTCTCGTTCCTTCAAGGAACTGGGGTTATATACATAACCCAGAGACGTTCCCTTTCAGGAACTTCGACACTGCGTAAACACGCTATGGGAACGTAGTCCAACAAACCCATATCCACAAGTCCATTGCCTAGTATGGAGCAGCACAACTGAGGACAACAGAACCTGGCGTAGCTGGAAGGTCCAGCCCATAAAACCTGGCAAAGGTCAGGGGAGAGGACCATCCAGCTGCCTGCAAATGTCTGATACCGAGACACCTGCCAAGTAGGCCTTTGTAGACGCCACAGCCCTAGTAGAATGAGCTCTGACTCCCATTGGCGAGGGGAGACCTGCAGAGTCATAAGCCATAAATATAGCGTCCACAATCCATCTGCTCAAAGTCTGCTTTGAAGCAGGTAACCCTTTTCCGTGGGGGACCCGTGCATACAAACAGCTGGTCCACCTGCCTCCATGCCGCAGACCTACGAATGTACATGTCCAGTGCTCGCACTGGGCATACAAAGTGAAGAGTCTCATGACCTGCCTCCTGGAAAGGAGGTGGGCAGAAAGCCTGAAGGGCTATAGGCTGCGGTGGAGTAGTAGGAATTTTAGGAATATATCCCGCTCGCGGGAAGAGAAAAACTTTCACCAGTCCGGGTGCAAAGTCGATAAAACCTGGCGCTACCGATAACGCCTGTAAGTCGCCCACTCTTTTGAGGGAAGAAAGTGCCATCAGAATCACCGTCTTGATGGTTAAATGTAGATCAGAAATCTGATGTAACAGTTCGAACGGTGGCTTAGAGAAAGCCTCTAAGACCACTGTCAGGTCCCATGTAGGTACCCTAGGGCGCACGGCCGGCCTCAGCCTGAGTGCGCCTCTTAGAAACCGAATGACCAGTGGGTGTCGGCCCACTGAGTGGTCATCAATAGGTAAATGAAAGGCTGAAATAACCGCCACATAAACTTTAAGGGTAGAATGAGCTTTCTCCGTAGAGAGTCTCATTTGTAAAAATTCCAGAACTGAGCCAATCGGGCAGTTTACTGGTTCTTGTTGCCGTTCTGCGCACCAAGAAGTAAAGAG
>JAUCMU010000441.1:0-12722 GCA_032275025.1 Enteromius treurensis | reverse complement strand
AGTTCAAACAAGTTCACACAAACTGACATTCATTTCTAATATATAAATAACTATGTTTTATTATTTATTCTATTCATAGCTTTAATAAATGTTAATCTTTTTTGATTGATTTTCATATTTCAGTTTAAAATCTGTATCTGGGACATCAGTTTGGAATAACAGCAAAAATAAACGGCCTGTTAGGGGGAAAATAGATGAAACCTTATAGTCTTAATACACTTCTTTTCTACATCTGTATGCAACATAGAAGAACTTCTACAGCATACAGCAGATAAAACAAATGAAATTGACTTTACCAAAATTAATTATACAAAATTGTACAAAATCTCTAGGACATTTGCACTGCCCAACTTGCTCAAACATACTGAGCGATCTGCTGTGACTGAGCGAGGGCAGATCAGGCCAGCGGAGGAGGTGAACAACACAAGTGTCATCACTTGGCTATCAGGATCAGCATCAGGCTTTTCTGTTCTTAAAACAACACTGCACGGCTTTAGGTCTTGAGCTCCAGTGCCAGAGACACTGAAGTAAACCAGGCATGAAGCATTTCAAAGGGAGGTGGAGGTTAAGAAACAGAATGTTTGTAACAGACAGAAGGCCATGTTTATGAGCCTCTCGCACATTCTCAGCCTCACAAATAAAGAATCTATTTCAAATCCCTGTTAGCAAAGTGAAATGTTAAGATTCTAGGTTACGTTTTGCGAATTAAAACCTACATTTACATTTTGGAGATACTTTTACCGAAATGTATAACTCGAAGGTGATGCAATAAAGTTCTTCATTACTGATACAAAAGAAGTCTGTCCTCATTTCTCTAAATGAGCTGTAATGACAATTTCATGCATACAATCAAAAAACCTGAATATTACATTACATATAACATAGAATGATTTCTGAAGGATCGAGTGACACTGAAAACTGGAGTAATGATGCTGAAAATTCTCGTTTTACCATCACAGGAATAAATTACATTTTACAATAGGCTATATTAGCATAGAAAATGGCTGTTTTTATTGCATTTTATTGATCAAATAAAATATCAGTATCAAAGAAACAGTACTAAAGAATACCGGACATATACAAATCAGTTCCGTGTTCAGAGATGACTAACAATGAATAAAGTGTGCGTTTGGTCAAGTAACGACGATAGGAGTGTTTTTGAGCAAGCATTACAACAGTGTTCATGACAACACTTTGTCACAGCTCCGAGTGGGTACTACACTATCCCATCATCCCGCCGCCGCTGGGACGCAGAGCCCTGACCGCTCTCTCAGATATGAAATACAGTACCGTTCATCCATCAGCGTCCTGTCATAAAACCACTCGTGGCTCTGATAAATGGATGCCATAACGAGGTCTTAAAGAGTCCTGGACACAGACAGCTTTTATTAAAGTCTCTCTCTATCTTCTTGTTCTCTTTCGCATGCACACATTGTGTTCTCGTGCATTTATTTCTCAGTCTCGTGGAGTTCTATCTTCCTTGTCCCTCTGCACACTTCAACACCCTGACGCTTGGCGATCACCTCTTGTCTAGCGTCCTCACCCCATGTGATTAGCTAAATACTTCCTGTACGTATTCTGATCTATACTGTAGCTGCAGACCTATAATCCTATTCTTAAACATTTAATGAGGAAAGCAAAACCATTTCAAGATCAACAGCTTCAGGCAAATTCTGCTAACACTGCACTGATACTGAGAAAGGACTCCAGCAATGTTATGGCCATGGCAGTGTCCCCGCACTCCCCTCCTGTGACATCTGACATTACTAACTACCCTTAACAACAGCCATTCTGCTCTTTCTGAGTTCAAGAGTTCACGTTTCCTAGTAATAAGAAGTAGAGCGAATTTGGCGAGCTGTCTGGGGAGCGAGCCGGGAGAACGACTCCGAACCCTAGAGGATAGAACCCTAGCGAGGGTGAGGGTTTGGCGCTCGGCTAATTCTCCGTCTGCCCCCAAAAAGAGCTTTAGAGACAGCAGCCAAATTGAGCGGCCAAAAAATGAGTTGAGAGAGGATGTTCTGTCTTGTTTTTTTTTTCTTTTCTGGGTTGTCCCGATGGCTGGGAACCTGTGGAGAAGCAGAGAAAGGAATTAGGAGGCATCTTGAAATGATAACAAGTTTAAACGGACATATGGTTTTGGTGGAGGTTATGGTTTTATGGGAAAAAAATAGTAAATAGTAAAGAATAGTAAAGTAAAAAAAATAGTAAAGCCTACGCGGAGGCTGGGAGAGAACCTTCGCAGAGGTTTTAAAATTGACCTCTGCGCAGGTTTAGATTACGGTAAAAAAAATAGTAAAAGCCTAGCCTAGCTAGCCGAGGTCATAGCTTTTGGAGGATAATAGAAAAAAGGGGGGGAAAGCCTACGCGGAGGCTAGGGAAGAAACCTACGGAGGTGAATAGAAGGGAGAAAGACCTCGGCGGAGGTAAGGGTAGAGGGGTTGGGGAAGCCTACACGGAGGCTGGGGAAGAAACCTATGCAGAGGTTTTGAGGACCTTGGCGGAGGTAAGGGGGAAGGGTGGGGGAATTGTGTTATCTTTTCCGGGAATATGCTTAGCAGGAAGTATAAATTGGTTAAGGGCTTAGATCCGAACTAAGTGTCTGAGAAGGGGCATGATGGTGGGGGAATGGGAACTGTGCTTGTAAATGCATTGGACCGTGGCTTCATTGTCACAATGGACGAAAACCCATGTGGAGGACCATTCGTTTCCCCAGAGGGCAGCGGCAACCACGATGGCGTAGATTTCATAAAGGGCCGTGGAAGCTAAATGGAGGGAGATGTTAGTCAGTTTGTGAGGCCAGGGGGAGGCGAACCATCGGTTGCGATAGAAGCCCCCAAACCCTATGGAGGATGCGGCGTCGGTGAAAAGTTGGATGTCTATGGGTTTGGCCAGGCAATCTTTGTAGAAAAATGAATGCCCGTTCCACTGGGAAAGGAATGAGACCCAGAGTTGCAGTTTGTTTAGGTAGGGGCCTGGCAGGGTTAGGGAATCCTCTTAAAGCTGTTAGTGAAGAGGCCAGGGCTAGTAGGTGGGAAATGAAGGGTCTGCCTTGGGGGATGGTACGCATGGGGAAGTATAGATGCCCTAAAACTGAGAGTTCTCGTTTAGAGCAGTGGGGTGGGAGAGGAGGTTAGAGGCGATTAAGGTGATTCTGTCAAGCTTTTCTTTGTGATTGGAAGCTTCAAATATTTTGAGAGTCAAGGATAATGCCTAAAAATTCGATACTTGTGCTGGGGCCCTGTGTCTTTTCTTGGGCTATGGAATTCCCCAGTTTGTTGAAACTTTAAGGACCGTGGACAGGTCCGCTGCTGATGGGGAGTGGGATGGGGAAATGACAAGGAAATCGTCAAAGAGATGGATCAGATGGTGTGTTTGATATTTGTTTTGGAGGATCCAGCATAAGGCTTCGGAGAGCATGTTGAATATTTTTGGACTGCTTTTGCATCGGAAGGTGAGGCTGTAACATCCCCATTTGTGTATGTTCTGTGTTTTGATCTTTTCTCCCCATGTGCTTCCCTGTGACCCAGTTTCTGTTAATCATGTATTCAGTTCAGGTGTGTCTCCCTCGTTATCTGTGATTGTCTTCCCTACATAAGTTCACCCTGTGTTTCAGTCTGTGTTGGTCATTGTTAAGTGTAACACGTTGTTATTTGCTTGTATACTCCACTTGATAGAAATTAAATATGTTTTCACATATGGAAGACTCTTCTCGTTCTATTTCCAAGGACCTATGTTACAAATAAAGTTTGAAAATACAGTTAGTAAACATTATATATATGCTCAAGAAGGCGTTTATAGATGCACTTGTAAACTGTTTACTAACGCATAATAATGTTGGAACAATGGTTTATAAAGTATGAAATAAATGCTTACTAATGCTTAACTAATCATTCATAGTGTGTGGTTATTATAAAGTGTTACCGAAAATGTTTATATTTTAAATAAATGCTGTCCTTTTTAACTTCTTATTTATCAATGAATCCTATCACAAGTATAAAAAGTATCACAAGTTCCAATAAAAAAGTTTTGTAGCACAACCGTTGCCAACATAGATAATTCAAATTATTGATTAGCATATTAAAATCATTTCTAATGGATCACTTTACACTGGAGTAATGGATAATTCACCTTTGCATGACAGGAATAAATTATATTTTGAAGTATATTTTTTTATTATTATAGATTATTTTATATTGTAATAGTATTTTGCAGTATTACAGTTTTTCTGTATATTTTGATCAAATAAATGCTCCCTTGATGAGCATAAGAGACTTAAAGAAAAACATTACTAGCCTTACTGATCCCAAACGGATCCCCTGGTTTATAAAAGAAGCTTCAGCCTATAGTTCCAGACTGAAATCTAAGTCTGTTTCAATTAAAAATACATTGACTGATCTTAAAATATATCAGTGTCTTTGTTTTGAAGAATTAGAGGTTTTCCTTTTGATCGGATCTCTTTTTACCCTCTGTGTTTCCACTCATGGTACCGATTCCTCAATCTCAAATTCCAAGCTGCACCTCTACTTCCTGATGAGCAAGGAGAAAGGGTAAGGGGAAAGTGCTATACATTAGCACAGAAGTTTTCTAACCTGTGTTGAAGCCCCACTTTTTCACTCCAAGAACAATATATATACATCGTAATATTCAGTGTACTGCGTACTCTGTGATGTGACCTGATACATTGATTGTCAAAGCCATATGATGTCTGTGTGGTGAGTTTTGGAATGCAGTGTATTATGCTTTACATTTTAATGTGTTTAACCTCAATGGAGTATAATTAAAATATGAGTTGACACATGCTTTTTTGTTGATTGTGATTCTCAAGAAAGGGTGTACATTTAAAAATGTGCAGTACTAATTTAGGAAAAAGTGAAATTGCCTAATGTATGTGATAAAATGTTAATGGTATGAATGTTGCAGTAAAACAATGTGTGTACTGTTGAAAAAGGTAAAATTACTCAATATACATCTTACTATATTGACACATTGTGAAACAATATTGAATGCTCATTCTGTACACGCCGCCACAAATGTGAGAATAAATGCTTGAATGTTTCTTTTTTTTCTTTTTTTTTTTTTACAGTTCATCTGTAATTTATTTGTATTTAACACTGATTTTAATCCTTAAAATCCAGTTTACATTAGCATTTTTTAATTGTTGCTTTATAAATAAAAATTCTTACATTTCTTACTGTTGTGTTATTTGGTGGGCTAGAATCAGGTTTTTGACGTCAATTCTATTTAAAAAATTTTTACCTATTTTTTGACATAAATATTTGTGACCCCGCACAGCGACAGATCAAATATTGCATTAAACAATGAAATATGTGAGCTCTTACTTAACCTAATAGAGGTAAATATTCATACTCAACTTAACCTTTATCCTTCTTGACCATCTGACGACGAGACAAGTGAAGAATCCAGAAAGTTCGATGAAGAGAAAAAATGAAATCAACAGGTTGGGTCAAAATTTATTTGAAGAATAACTGATAAAATCAGAAGGAAAATAAAACACATAAAAGAATTTATGTGTGCCATATATAGGCGGTTTGTTAGGGGCACGCTTCTGGATCTAAGTTAACTTCCGGTCTATGTTTGTTTATTGGTCTGGTTAGTGCCGCAGCTAATGATGAGTAATGAAGTTGGTCTCAGGTTGCTGAAGTGTTTCCTATACATGTTTATTTGTGGCAACCTGCCGCAGTATCAAAACTGACCAGATATTGTCCTAAAGGCTTCATTGAATAAACATGAGCACAAAACGTTAATGCACGTTTAAAAGTCAAACCGAGGCCTGGGTATTTTTATATCACTGTATTTCTGAAGGAAGTATTTATTTCAGAAAATGTCATATTCATTTCATCTTTTACATTAGACAGCTTTTGTAAGCTCAGAGCTGCTTTGTTTACAGCCGTTACCGAGGAAACTTCTCGTCTCTTGTACTAAAAGAACCTCCTGCTGGTGGAGAAGGAGTTAACATTTTTAATAAATACGTCTGATTTGCGCAGCGAACATGTTTTGGTTGTTATGATCTACTCTAGAAGGTTTTAGCTGTTGTTAATGATTCTATTTGGATGTCTACTGGAAGTTAAGTTAGGGCTATCATAGCACACATGCGCATTAATGTTTGTTTATGTTTTTGTCGTTGAAACCGTCTATAATCTGGCTTAATCTGGATTCTTTAGTATCCACTTTAATATCAGTGTAAGTGACGCCTTTGTATTGGCCCTTGGTTTCGTACTGCAGCACACTGCCGTTCTTACAGGTGATCTTCACTGTTCCGGTGTAAGGCATGTCAACCATGGCTCTGCCGATGGTGATGTCAACGTGCACCTTCTTTTTAGGTGGCACATGTACAATTTCAGACACAGATTCAGTAATCTCTTGTGTCTGCTCCAGACTGTAAGTACTTTCTCTTCCAAGGCTGAACTTGAATCCAGTAGAAAATTCTATAACATCTGGAATCCCTGCCTTCACTTTCACACTAAGTGTCGCTGTAAAGCTGTAACTTATTGACCATGAAGTTGTTTTGGTCACTGTCTTAGAAGAGTTGACTGTTTCTTCTTGCTCAGCGGAGGTGTCATTTTTATGAGTGATAGATTTGATCTCTTCCACTGCCACCTGTGGTATCAGCTGAGGGAGAGTGGGATAGCTGACATTGGTGAGAACTACTGACTGAACCGCATTGAGAAACACGAATCCCATGCAGTCAATATCTGCACCAGCTCTTCCTTTAACTCCTAGACAAAATCCAGAGCCGATATCAATTCGAAATTCTTGTTTTAAACCCCAGCTTGTCATCTTTGCAAAGAAATCTCCACCCTGGTTGGTCTTGAATTTGATGGCTCCGAGACGTATTCCTGCTCCGTTCCCCCACAGAGACAGTGAGGTAAAACCCTCACCAGGCTTGAAAGTGTATTCTTGATACGGTCCGGATGGATGGCCAAAGGTTTCACTTCCGCCATCTGAAAGCCAAACTCTGACAGCCTTCACCTGCCATCCTCCCAGCCACACCCCAATCTTCTCTAAATTGGCACCATTCTTCTCCCCAGTAAATATAAATGGAGAACCTCCTCTTCCACCAATTTCAAGCAGAGTTGTCGGGTAGGACATTTTCAAAGAAATCTGAAAATTATATCAATAGATTTAATATCAGAACATCAGAGATCCAAATGAAACTTTTTTTTTTTTTCATTTCAGTTTCATTTATACGTCCTGTTAACCTCCTATAAAGTTTAAAGGCATTTTACATTATGTCAATTAAATCTTAAGTGGTTGTAACTAAAATATAAAAATTTTTAAAAAAAATATAAAATCTGACCCGTGTAATGAACTACTTAAGATCTGATTGGACTGCAGCTTAGCCTCGAAGTGAGACCTGGTGTGAGGTAAAAATCTCTTGATCATAAAATACCTAGGGGTTAGATGTAACATTAGTGATAAAACCGAATCTCACGCATACATGCATAGCCATGTTTGTTACTGTCGGTCATATAAAACTTTGGCATGCTGAAATTCAAAACAAACATGTAAATACAACTAAAAATTTGCTTGGGGTAGTTTATAACAGGTTTTTATTCATATTATATTTAGTCATGAACTAGCTCACATAAAAATGTAATAACCAAAACATTAACATCAGAACTTGGCCTGAAAAACATCAAAACAGACTCACAATAAACAGTTTAACTTTGATTAACGTTGAAGTTTAATTTGCAAACACACACACACACAAAAGGTAAAAAAAAAAGTTACTTTCTTACCTCAAAATGGGCTGTGTGGCACAGAGCAGTGCTTCCTCACATGTCACATGTGTTTGGAGCGTGGTTGAAGCTAAACCCATGGACAAGGAATGAGGAACCTGCTTTACAGATCTGCTGACAAACAGGTTTGGTTGGGTTTGCTTTACAAACAGCAGAACACAGTTTTGATTACACAGAAAGAAAAACTTGAAGGCTGGATTATATGTTTTTTACAAAATCTGAACGGATTTTAAAACACTAGACATAACACAATCAACAACTTTACAAATAGTTACATCTAAACAGCTGAGAAACAAGTTGTTCCAATCACAACAAACTTGTACAGAAACACATGTCCCGTGATGGAATAGCAACATGAACTCTGTTTATATCATTCTCTGTTTGTCCATAGATATATTAATCATTTTATTCAGATTGTAGAATGCCATTTGAAGGTGTTGAATGATGCATAAGGCAGATCAAACACGACTCTGCCAAAGCTGATGTAAAAACCTTTTTTCTTGGTGGAATTTCCACAGCGGTTGAACAGAGTTTCGGTTCTCATATGTCTCCTCCAGACTAGTGCTTTGTGAACCAGTCCTGAAACCGGATCTCTTATAAAATTGTATACCTTCTGCAATCATATCCTTTTTTTCCACACCAAAATTTTGTAAAGCTTACTCATTGACCATTTTTTGATAATTTTCTTTGAGGTTGTGATTGTTTGCTGTTGATTAGTGGAGGTTTCATTTGTGTAGCTGATGATTTGAGCTCTTTGACTGTCACATGTGGTTTTATTTGTTTAATAGTGGGGTACATGACATTGGTGAGAACTGTTGTTTGTTCTACATTGAGAAGATCTTCAGTATCTTCAGCATATCTTCCTACAACTCTAAAACAATGTAGAACAATAGCAAACATCCATGGGATCCACCCTGGTTTGTTTTTAATTTGTTGACTTCAAGGTTTGTTTCTGCTCCATTCCCCCAGAAGAACATTGAACAAGGAACTGCGCTCGGTGATCGACTTTGCTCTCTGGGCGACGAAGGTCGTGGCGCGATCCCTCGGTCAGGTGATGTCCACCATGGTGGAGCAGGAGCGCCATCTCTGGCTGAACCTGGCACAGATGGGTGACGCAGACAAAGTACGCTTTCTTGACACACCTTTTTCCCTGGCTGGCCTCTTCAGTGACACTGTCAAAAACTTTGCCCCGCAAAGTCCAGAAGCAGACAAAGGCCATCAGACCCATCTTGCCCTAGTGTGATGAGCAAACTCTCCCCTGTGCAGAGGACCTCTTTTCTTGGGATAGAGCTGGACTCTATTCTTATGAACGAACAGTCACAATCTATGCTGAAATGTCTTACGGCCTTCAGGCACAAGGCAGCGTTCACAGTGTTCCGGGGCATATGGCAGCTGCAGACATGGACATGCTTCATATGAGACCACTTCAGCATTGGTTGCATGGCAGAGTCCCGTGGCCTCCCGTGGCATCCCGTGTTTTGAGTAACATGATGTAAGATTGAGATGATTTCCTCGTGAAGTCAAAATTCAGGAAGTTCTCGAGGCCCAGAAAATGCAATAAAACAATAAAGCTAAATCTGGGGATCTTTAAAGACAGCAAACAATCACCACCACCAGTAGTAAAGTTAAAGTTGGAAAAACTGAGGTGCTTTTACGGAAGCGCAGGAAAAGCCATACATGCAGAATCCCGGCTAGTAAACTGGACCTTTCAATGACAATCAATTCCGTAACAGTAACAATTCCGGGAGGCCTGAGCGTGTGTCGGCTTGCAGCGCTATTCCTACGGGATCAGAGCGCCATTTTCCTGTGTTTCCAACAGGTTACATCTGGCTCCTTCGTTGCCTCACAGTTCGAGCTAAGCTGAGTAGTCTGAACTGTGGCCGATGGAGGGCTTCCTTCACCCTCCTCGGGCCTGGCCTTTTTTTCCACCGTTTTATCCCACAGTGTTACCCTTATTCTGCACAGGCCTAAAAATCTGTGTGCTCCTCCCCCCCAACCTCTGTTTTTTGCTTACCTGGAGGGCCCCCTACCTGGCCCTCAGGAGGTTGGGAAAGTTGCGTTGGGATCTCCATTTGTCTGACACGATATCCTTTGCAGCATTTGGGCTTCCTACATAATGCAGGCCGGGTTGCAGCGTTTTCGCTATCAATATCTGTGGACAGTTCTTGTTTACGAAAATTGCCCAAATGTAGTGATTACTTGAAATTGAAGTCAGATTGAAACACAGAGCTAAAGATTAAAACTGAACCTAAATTCTGATAAATTAAAAAGCACAAGTTAAAGACAGAAAGACCATTAAAGCTTCGACCAGGACTCTGGATTCCATTCTTGAGAGCTTTTCCCTCACAGCTCTGTCTTCTGGAGACTTGGGCTCTGTAAAAACACATCCTGAAGAAACTTGCATCTTCTGCAGTTTACCCCACTCCAATCCGTAGACTGTAAAAAACTAACAGGATGAGGATGATGATGACCATGCAATTAAAATATTACAAACTTAAGTGTCTATTTACTAAAATGTAAAGCATTAAACATAGACATTTGGCTTGTTTGGAACATGTGTGGATTTAAATGTAAACCGTATTTTATAATCCCCATTTGACTTTTTATGTTTGCATATGAAAAGGTTTTTTTTTTTTCAGCATTTGACTACAGCCGTTTTCATAATATATTTCATCACCATAGCTTTGACTCACATTTTTCCTTTAATTTGTATATTACTTTGGAAAAATATATTTACCAAATGAGTTAATGTAAATGCAGAGCCTGGGATAAGAAAACTGATCTTCATAGGCACTAATTTCCATCATTTATGCAAAATAAACATCCATTTTACTTTGGAAACAAATTTCTTCAGAATTTCATAACGATACCACCAGAGAAAGTAATGACAGTGGTTTAATAAAAATTGATCTCTTCTTGATAGATGATTCTCATCTTTTGAGTTTATATATATGCACACAGTGGGTACGGAAAGTATTCAGTTATGTTGCAGCCAGTTATGTAGTTTTTTTTGCACATTTTCCCCGTTATTGTACACACAGCACCCCATATTCACAGAAAAACACAGAACTGTTGACATTTTAAAGATTTATTAAAAAAAGATTAACTGAAATTTCACATGGTCCTAGTGTTCAGATTTAAATAGTTTTTTATAACTTTAGGAAGACTGTGGAGAAGCTGACATGGGGTTTATATATGACATGGAGTTTGTTTATACATTTTTCAAGATAGTAGCATTATTTATCCCAACATTCTACAGTAGGGTGGTATACATCAAATCACCAGCATCACCCACATAAATATGTAAACCAGGGTTCAGCTAGACATAAATTCCAATTCCGAAACAAATGCTCAACAATATTTAACTACTTTATGGGCAGTTGTGATTCTGGCAGTGTTAATAACATTTGATAAAGGTTGACCATATAGGCAAGGTGCTTCCTCATAACTTTGTGTTAAGGAACGTCACAGTAACTTTTACAGTAAATGGAACAAGAGTGCTCCGATATGTTTCTTTCTTTCTTTTTTTTTATGTTCTACCCCCTACAGATTACAATCTTGTTTTTATGTCCTGGGATAAAATAGGGGAGTAGACTACCAGAGAGATTGTGTAACTAAAATTTAAGACCATTTTTATATGAGAACATATTGTCCTGTCTTTATATGCACATCCTTTTATGCTGCTTCAGAAAGTGGGTTAATAGACACGTAAATGTACAACAGTCATATCTTTGCACATTTACTATGATTATTAGCCTAACACCTGCTACAGCTTAGCAATGTGCATGACATTGGAGTGGCTAGCATAGGTATGTTTGCATGCTACTAAATTGGCGATGTACAGTCGGTACACAAAAGCAGCAGGTTTGAACCTTTTGAACAAAGTAGGAGCTGAGGCAAATTTGAAATTGGGTTCAAGTTATACAAAATTGTGTTTGACCATGAGTAATATTCAGTTACTGTAGCATTAGAATTTTAACCACATAACTAAGTGAAACCCACTGGAAGTTTATTTAGGTAAATTGGTGAAAATTGAAATATTGATCTAGAATGATGTATTCTATAACACAAAATTTTACAAATATTTTGTGGCACTTAATCTAATGTTCTCTAAACAGATAAATAATGTTTAGTGTGTGTGCCCTGTCAAATAGATCTTTAACGTTGTTTCACTCTAAGACAAATGAGTCTACAGCCACAAACAAAAACATCCACAGAAGTCTGCAAAGCAAAGTAAAGACCACTACTGGCAAACTAAAAGTCCAGAGACTGAAGATGTGAATTTTCATTGACAATTCACCAACATTCACCTTGAAAAAGAAAAGAAAATCTCCCATTTGGGAGCTTTGAGAAAGTGTTATGTTTTTCTGTTCTGGTGTCTAATCTTCCATCCAGTGAAACTATTTTGGCTGAGACCAAGCTGCTGCTGTAGAGAAGAAAGTGGACCTGTCAGATTTCTGATTCACTGGTGCTACAAACATTTGACTTTTAAAGTGCCCCTATTATGCCATTTTAATATTGTTTTATGAGTCTCTTAAAACAGGTTTACATGTATGCAAGGTCAAAAAACACTTTAGTTTTTTCCAAAAATAGATTTAATTTTACCCCATTTCTAAATGATTGGTAAACGACTTGTGTGAAGCAGTTTGAAGACTCACTGCTGTGATTGGTCAGATGGCGCAGTCCTATATGATTGGTTGACTGCTACAGCGGTCCACAAAGCTTGTACCAAAACTAATGTGGACAGTGCTTTTGTAAGCGAATTGGGCACACCTCTTTGTAGTGAACTTCAGCATTGTACAGTATAATGATCAGGACATTTGCAGGGTTGTTACACAACATAACGTACGTGTTTTTTTAACGATGTTAAATTAATTATTAATCTTACTTACAGGTAGAAGTTCAGAGGAGCAAGCTGGTCCAAATAAACTGGCACTGATCCATCTTTTAAGAGCAAGCGTT